>JAWLRI010000760.1:1158045-1172419 GCA_034781795.1 Crypturellus tataupa | reverse complement strand
AAATCCCCACTGCGCATGCCCACAACTGGGGTCACCTGGGGGACACCATTGGCCCCTATGGGCCCCCAAGAGCCCCCCTTGTATCCCCCAACACTCCAGAACAGGTTCTCTAATTAAACTACATGACTGAAACAAAACCATACATTATATTTCTGTATTGCTTGCTTTTGCCTTTGCAAGATATATAAATAGTTCTACATATGGTATGCAGGCAGCATGCTAACACAAAAAATATGATGGAAGGAAGGATTTACCACAGTAGCAACTGTACTACTGTGAAGGAGGGTGTCTGTGTAGCATAGTAGCAGCTAGTTTAAAATGTTTGTAAGTTCTGTTGCTTTTAAGGCTTTAAAAAGTTATACAAAATAATTTGTCTTCAAGACCAATTAATATCCCTCCATACTGTCACATTAAACACAGGATGAGAATGAGGGTGCATCAAAAATCACTAAATTAAAAAAAAAATCTTGCTGAGAGGTCTTTTGGATAGAAAACTGTTGAAAAACAACAAAAAAGAGGCAGTTCAATTTTAAACTCCATTCTAACTGTATGCTACAGAAAGAGAAATAACTGGGTTATTTCAGCCAGTCTATTTCTAATTTCTGACTTATAATTATCTTATAATTCTTTCCTACAACTTTCTTTTCATAATATAAATACTAAGAAAATATAGGTATTATTATTATTATTATTATTATTTGTTCTTGCAGCATGCACCAAAGAGGTCTTCAACAGAAAAACTCTAATGGTTCAGAATACTGTTTGACATTGGAATTGTCTCTGTCATGGCAATGTATTGGCAAAAGTATTACATAGTAAGGCTTTCTCATCTATTTTATTATAAAAGGAAGTAATCCCTAAATCTGAAATAAAAATTATCCTGGACTACCACTTTCATGTCCATTTTCCAGGAAGCATCCACATGAAAGCTATTACTATTTATTTACTTATCTAGACAATCAAGACATTTCATTCAAGTGTATGTTGATGATTTAGATTGACTTTCCTGCATTTCAGTGATATGACAATTTGCTTTTTTTTCTTTTTTATCCTATCAGCTCTGTAATATCTTGTTATTTTCTTCTTTGCGGCCCCTTGCCATTCAAAGCAAGTCTGTGAGACAGAAATAGATCTGTTCAGAGACTCACAGGAAAACCAAAAACACAACACTTAAGCTCAGATAATCAAACAACAAACAAATATTTATTGCTTGACATGGCAAAGTATGCAACAAGTAGTTTTTCTTAGATGCAGCCAACTCTTAGATGGAAGATAGCAGCAGCTTGGCAGAAAAGGTTTGGGAAGGACAAATTGCAAAAAGGAAAATTTTAAACAACGTTATGTGTTTGGGGCTGGATCAGAATTTTTGATCTAACTTAGTATTCCTAACCAGGCTGGCCAACCATTTGGCAAAGACACGCGTGCCCCTCTTGATTAGGTGGCTCTCATCATTCTCCACTAGCTGGTGATCTTCAGAGTCCCATGGTCATAGAAACCATAGAAACCAGCGCAGTCAGTTGTTAACCTGTAATATGTGCGTTTCCTCCTCATATCCATTCCCCTCATTGGCAGGATAAAGGAGAGCACAACCTGGGCACCCAGACCTTTTAGAGGCCATCCCCAGGCCTCTAAAATCTTGTTGGCTGTTTCTCAGTTTCCCCAGGGTATCATTAGTGCCCACATGAAAGAGTAACAGAGGAAAATAGTCAGATACTTGGACAAGCCTTGCAGTCTCTCTGCAACATCCCTTATTCGAGACCGTGGCAGGCAACAGACCTCTCTGGATAAAGAGTCAGGTCTACCTGATTGTTGCCTCCGTGCCCATGCCCTGCAGCAGGAAGTCACTCATTACAATCACATGCTGCTTCTTCCAAGAAATCATCCATCATAGATAGTTTCCTAATACAAAGATGAGGGAAAGGCTGTGCCTGCAGTCTACTTAGACTTCAAAAAAGGTTTTTGACATAATCTCCCACTGCCTTTTCCTGAAGAAGCTGACACCTCATGACTTAGACAGCTGTACTCTTGGCTGCGGAAAAAACTAGCTAGATGGCTAGGCCAAGAGAGTGGTGGTGAACAGAGTTAAATCCATCAGGTGACCAAGTCATGAATGGTCTTCCCCAGGGGTCAGTGTTGGTACCAGTCCTCTTTTATATTTTTATCTGGATGAGGGGACTGAGTGCACTCTCAGCAAATTGCCAGACAACATCAAGTTGGGAGGAAGAATAGATCTGCTTGAGGGTAGGAAAGGCTGAATTGATGGACCGAGATCAACTGCATGAGCTTCAACAACGTCAAGTGCCAGATCCTGCACTTCCGTCACAGCAACAGCGAGAGGGCTGCGTGGCAGAAAAGGATGTGGGAGTATTGGTCAACAGCTGGCTGAACATGAGCCAGCGGTGTGCCCAGGTGGCCAGGAAAGCCAACGGCATCCTGGCTTGTATCAGGAACAGTGTAGCCAGCAGGACCAAGGTAGTGATCTTTCCCCCATACTTGGTACTGGTGAGGCTGCACCTTGAATACTGTTCATTTTGGGCCCCTCATTACAAGGAAGACATTGAGGTGATGGAGCGTGTCCAAAGAAGGGCAATAAAGTTGATGAAGAAGCTGGAACACAGACCTTATGAGGAGCGGCTGAGGGAGCTGGGGTTATTAATCTGGAGCAGACTCAGGGGAGACCTTATTGCTCTCTACAACTACCCGAAGGAAGGCTGTAGTGAGGACAGGGTCGATCTCTTCTCCAGAATAGTTATAGATAGGACAAGAGGAAATGGCCTCAAGTTGTCCCAGGGGAGGTTTAAGTTAGACATTAGGAAGAATTTGTACGTGGAAAAAGTAGTCAAGCATTGGAAGAGGCTGCCTGGGGAAGTGGTGGAGTTATCGTCCCTGGCAGTGTTGAAGAAGTGTGTAGATGAGGCACCTTGGGACATGATTTAGCAGGCATAATGTTGAAGGGTTTACGCCTGGATTTGATCTTGAAGGTCCTTTCCAACCATACCGATTCTATGACTCAATGAAATACAGATTTCATAAAGATTCAATTGTACATTATTTAAATGTACTGTGCTCTTAGAGCCATTTCTCAAGAACACTGTTTATCTTTCCAATGTTTGGTCTGATTCATGAGCTGCTTGACGTAGGGGTCTTGCTTGCTTTAGTGTTTATTTTCCAAAATACATTTCTACTCTGATAAATGGCATACAGAAAACATGGGATATCATATCCTTCCTGAACTCTCAGTATTTCTACTTGTAATTATTAGCTGATGCCTTGGCTTGATATTTTGTGCCATGGGTTTTCAGTGCCATGTCTGCTGAAATTTAAGATGAAGAAAAATAACAGTTAAAATCTTGGTTTGAAATAAGTCAGTGACATTTCATCACAGTTCTGACCGATGAGTCATCTGTATCAGGAGAGAACTGCACCTCTTTACAGTGCCAGCACACATTTCCTTCAGGGAAAATGCTGATGAAACGGGGAAGATAATACAAATTTCTTTACAGATTGAATTTGAAATAAAGCTATAGGTAGATCTCAGGGCTTAGGATCATGAAAATATTTCTGTGTTCTCTACGATAAATATAGTCTGTCTAAATTCCTACTGATCTCAGTGTTGCATAGGTTTTGCCATATATTTTACACTTTAAGCACAAAGTATTAAAATCAGAAAAATAAAAAAAAATTCTAATAATAATTCTAAATAATTCTAATAATTCTAAAATGATTTAATTCTTACACATTTCATTCTAACAATTAACAGTTAATTTTAATTTCTTCCATGGGAAAAAATGTTGTAGATTGAAGAATGAGAAATAAATAGTTTTATTGAATATAAAAGAACAGTTTTCAGTGAAGGCTGGATTCAACTGCCTTTGGTTCCTTGATATCTACTCTGAGAAAGATCAAAAGAAACTACTTTTGGTAATTGTAGAATAAGACCTGATTTTGGAAAAATAATAATAATTTTCCTGTCCACCTCCAGTCATAATTTAAACAGATTAAAAAAACTCTCCTTGAAGAGTCAAACATTGAGATTGTCTTCTGAGCAGGGGAGGTCAGATCAATAATTCAGAAATACATGTACCTGTATGTCAGCAAGATCTTTACAGGTGAGGGTTCCTGTAGACTAGTGAGCAGACACCAGTGATACAATTTATCAAGCTGATACACCTTGAATCTGTTAACCTTCCAACATTCCTAGTTTGGTTATATCTACTAATTTCTGCATATACAATATTCTTCTCTAAGAAGAACACCTTATATACATCTTATACTTTTTCTAGAAAAAAAAAAAAAAGTGCTAATATTTTTTGCTGAAACTAACTCAAAGATTTAATAATAATAGAAATTCAATTTACTTGATGAGGTTATATTTAATTTATACTATGGTAGGTATAAAAGGCTCAGGACTAGTATATGCACACATTTGTTTTTTATGACAGCTACGTCCTCCTCTTCAATAATAATGATAAAAAGATGGTACTTGCCTCCATGTAATTTTTCCTCAAAATTGAAAGCATTTAAGCACATTCTTTTAAAGAATGAATATTTACAATGGGACTATGGTAAGCTCAGAGGAAGATTATTATTTGTTGACCATGCTTGGTGGAGGATGTACTCCTGCCTTAAAATGTTTACAAATTGAATTAGACAAGGAATGTCAGACCTTTTGTTTGTTTGAGCAATTCCTTCAGCTTAGTTTTTATTTCCACCTGTTCCAGCAATGTGCCCTTGTCATTCACTGAAAATCCTTCAGAGCCTTTCCAAGCACTTTAGTCTCTGCTGGAATGTGTTCACAGGGTCACAGTATGGTACATTTTCTTCTGATATGCTCTTGATTTAATGGAGTTGCACTATTTGACAGCATAAATTTCAGTCTCTGATTTTATGCATTTTCTGAGTTTTACAAAAGGAATCCAGTGATTAAACCTTGATAGAATGCCCATAGCTACAAGTATCCTTAACTGAAATTTTAAATTAACATGCCTATTGGACAAATTAGATGCCAATGAATGTGAATGCAATATTCACTCATCCAAATTCTCTGAAGACTATTTAGACTCAATAAAGAAATAAAATTGTACTAATAGATGCAGTTAGACATATCTGTTTTTGAATGAATTGCTGGCTTGTCCCTTGATAGAGTCTGTATTTATACCTGAAAACAAATAAAAAGATAAGACAAATCTCATATTGGACAAAATGGATCTTGGTTTCTAAGTGATTCCAATTTAGTGAGGATTAACCTTTCTAGTGCAAGCCAGCGTGTTATTGACTGGTGTCAGTAGCATGAATAATGGTTAAAGCTGCGGAAAATATTAATACTAGTATTTCTATATGCATGCATCTTCTTTCTTTGTCTTTTGATATTCTCCGTTATTTAAATTAAGAGAAGTTGACTATGACTTTTTCCTACCTTTTATCCCCCAGATCCCACACACTTCCTATGTCAGCTATTAATTTTTCTGTCTATGTCTAAGAGATGAGATATCCAAGGAAAATATAAATATTGGAGGTATTACGGAAGGGAGAAAAGGTTCTCTTCTCTATTTATCTTTTTTTCTTTTTTTTTTTTTCTTACAAACATTCATAAGAAAAAAAAATAAGGTTTATTCAGGGCCCAGATTGAACTACTGAAAGAACTAAAGCCATCACTAAAATCATCATGTACCATATGGGGTGCAAGACCCTTTTGATCACAACAAAACAAAACAAAAATTTAGAAAAGAAATCTGTAATGGCATGCGTAAATTGACATAAAAACTTTCCTCTTTTTACACTGCATGTCTGGTTAGTGTCTGGAAAACAAACATGTGGAAGAAATCAGTGTTTAGCATCTTTCAGAAGCTGTTGGGATGCTGAGATGATAAGAATGCTGCAAAAACACAATAAATTCTTTGTGCTCTAGATACATCTTTCTAATTGTATCATTATATCTTTATATTTTAACTGCATTTTTTTTGCAGTTTAAAGACTTATAAACAAAAACAAAAAATGAAAATAAGTAATTATAGAGTGGTTTTATTCTATAGAAAGTAGCAGAAAAGTTCATTCCTCTTTTTTTTGTTTGGTAAAATGTGAAGGCTGCTGTTTCTACAGGTCACCATGACATACTTTCAGTGACAGATGTTCTGTTTCTTTCTGTATTCATTTTCCATAATTTTGTTTTCATTTATCAATAGTTGTGCAGATAAGTAACTAGGCATTAATCTGAGCATTAATCTCAGTTCATTCAACTTTACCTTATCTATTCTTGATAAATTAAAACATTTTCAGATATCTGTATTGTGAGAGAAGGATGGTCAAATCTGATTTTTAATGACATTCCAGTGTGCATTATCAGACTATTAGTGCCTTTTTTATTTTTTC
This sequence comes from Crypturellus tataupa, assembly GCA_034781795.1. NCBI lineage: Eukaryota > Metazoa > Chordata > Aves > Tinamiformes > Tinamidae > Crypturellus > Crypturellus tataupa. The sequence goes on along the minus strand of JAWLRI010000760.1, from coordinate 1,166,050 downwards.
CGCAATACTGAATGAAGTATCTACTCCATAAGTACTTTATTTACTCATCACGATTGACATACTTCTTGTTAATGATGCTGAATGAAACTGTCCTAATTTTCACTGGCTTTAACGGTATTCTAATGCACTGTTTAACCCTTGGCTTCATAAAACAAAGGTCAGATAAGCCAAAAGTTTAACTGAAGTCTAATTAAACTTATTAGAAAAAACAATTGGTTTGAGATTTCACATTCTTGAAATTTCACTGCAAAGTTGGAAAAAAAAAAAGCTCTTTGAAGCTTACAAAGCTTACAATATCATCCTGCTTTGCCATAAAATCTCTGTGTGTTTTATTGCAGCGCTTGAAATTTCACAGTCTGCCAGGAGATTTGGATAATTTACAACTGCAATGATTCAGCTCAGCAGCAGACAGTGTGTGCTTTGAAGAAAAAAAAAAAGAAACTTACCATTACACCACTTTTTTTTTTTGTCCTTGGCCATTCTTTATTGCTTTTCCCAAGCTATTTCTTCACGTATAGTTGATAAATATAGGAAAAGCAATAAAACCAATGTCTTTTCTTTCATTTACAACAGTGTGGTAATATACAGAATAGTATAAGTACACCATATATTGCACTTAATTTTTGGTGTATGCATTCCATCATATTACATGCAATGATTTCACAGGACACAGAAGATGTTTGAAAGATACCCATTTTACAGGTCTACATATCCCATTCTGCCTCTAGTATTTACTTTTCATGGGTTCTTCCTTTTCATCAGTTTCTCTTTCCATTTTCTCACAGTATAAGGCAGCAAACATTTACTCTCTTGGCTGTTGATCCTTTTTTGGATTGTTTGGTTTGTTTATTATGCTTTGTTTTGTTTTAATGCTTGTTATTATTGCTTTGCCAGGAGAGGCAATATTTTTAAGATTGGTACAGCTCTTGCACAGTCAAAGTCCTGAGGAGAGGATTTTAAATACATCAGCCATTTCAGCTGCATTTGGTTGAAGCTTGATAAAAACAGGCTACAAATCAATAAACCACTTACTTACTTACAAATAATTACTAGAAAAAAAAAACAAATTTGAAATTTCAGTTTACCAATACTTTTGACCAACTACTGAAAATTTGTCAGATAATTATTTTAGAAACATTTTAAGATTTTATAAGTGCAAACTGTTACAACTTTAGGCAAAGATATTTGTAAGGAATAAAACTTTAATATGTTGAAAAAAAATTATCAAATTTGTTTCTATGTCAACCATACTTCCATCAAGGTAGATCTCCATTCACTTGATTTTTAACAGTGCATCTAGTGTCATGTTGAAATTGCTCTGTCTCCTGAATATGGCAATTTGAAAGGCAATGATATATTAAAAATTCTCTGTACCATTTCATAGAGTTCAGCATGGGCTAGTGAGTTCCTTTTAGGACTCTGCATAAATACCTTTTATTCTTTAAAAATGATACTAGTTATGGCATTTACTACATTTACTCTACATAAAAGGAATATATATTCACACAACTTATACATTCAGACAACAAATTGACTGAATGACATAGGCTTTTGATTAATTTTTTTTTTAAGTCTTTTAGTGCTGGTAATAAGCTCTTTCTCTGGAAAATCAGAAACTGCCCTTTTCATGCAGTATAGGTTCAAGAATGCTATATTTCAATAACAAATTTATGACAACATTTTTCACAACATTTTTCTAGAACTTAAGCAGCTTAAATGCTTCCTTTATTACTGTATGGAGCAGTTCACCTCTATTGCCTATGATTTTAAACTCGCTATATTTTCCAGAGGACTACTGGACAAATGCTATGCTTTGAACAGCTGGGAAATATTTTGCAACAGATAAGACCAAAGACTTATTGATAACCTGACTATGTACTGGTAGCTTAGTGTACTGGCAAGATACTCAAGGTAGTGATGAGATAATAATTTCATCTTTCCACACAATTAAAAACTGCATTTACATAATAAATGAAAAAATACAAAAGCAGGTTTTTCTTTTATTTATTTTTTTTCTCTAATAGTAAAAGTAATTTCCTATGTGGCATAGTAGTTGCTACATTATATCTATGGCAAAACTGACTTTGCATAATGCTCACTATCAATTTAGGTTTTAAAATCCTTTTCAAGAACTTATTTTCTCTTTGCATCCCCAAGTAATTTCATAGAATCCTCATATTTTGAATTTTGCTGAAAGCCCTATTCTACTTAATGGATAAATGTTTCAAAACCTGTCTCTCAAAAATCCCATATGTAAAAGGCTATGAAAGGCAATTATAAATTTCTATGCTATGAATAGACTCCAAAAAGAAGTACTTACTAAAGATAAGTGGAACTCAAAACTATCCATTATGCTAGATGTGTGGGTGCACACTGGAGGATGAGAAGCTGAAAGAAATAAGACATCTTCTGTCAAAGAAAAATTTACTATAGCATTACTCAGCTATACAATTACAAATGTAATTGAAGCAACTTCACAAATTTTAAGTTGTTCATAGTCCTCTTAATGTTTTTTTTTTCTATCAAAAGAGGTTTTGAAATATTAATAAATGAAACTACTCATAGAAATTATGTATAATGAATTATCTTCAAAGCATAGAAATGAAGCTATTAATTTTCTATGTAAAAGACAATTATAAAATTAAAAAGGTCAAAACATTACATAAAAATATTTTGTAAAGGGGCTGATTTCTCATTGTTTTTGTTAAATAACATTTCAGCCATTTTGATGTGTTTCACAGCGTTACTGAAAATCTGACCTCAAATAATTCATGCAACTACAGATACTTAGGATACTTAAAGTGATCATTAAAGGCAATAACTATTCGGAATATCCACATATTTTCAAAAGGATAAATAATATCCCTTCATTTTTCATGGTTCTTTACATCAATTTACTAAGAACATTTCACTTAAATGCTAAGAGATTTTGTAATAAAAACCAAGACAACAAGCTCATAGGAATTTATAGCACAAGACATCCATGTGACAAGCTGATTGACATAGCCAGATCTCTATGTCCATATATCCATACATTATGGTACATGAATCTTCAACATGGACTGTTTTGCAGCATCAGAACTGTACCTGTAATACATGAATGAAGGATGATGGAAAGGATGTGACAAGAAAGCAATTGAATAATATAGATTCATAATCCTAGGATTATCTATTGTTTTCCTTTCATACTAACTTTCGAAAAGATTTGGTCAGCACATAGATCCTATAAATGGGAGAAAGGTTGTTTGCTTTTAGTTCTGTGAATCCGTTAATGGCAAGGAGAAACTTCTGCCAAAACTGTATGTGCAGACCAATAGAGGGAGTTTATTTTGTGAACACTTGAAGGATTGTGCTCTACTGGGCAACTTGAAGGAAAAAAAGAGTAGATATAACAAAGTGGGCACAAAGGCTGGCATTTGAAGCAGACATTCTCAACAAGGCTGCATAAACCTAGTTTCTCAGTTGTTCCTAAGTCATGTTTCCATCCCTCTGTCATCTCAGCAGTCATCCACAAGATTCATCCCAGTGTTTCAATATTATTCATGTACTGGAAAGCTCAAACTAAACACAGAACTCCTAGCATGTTTTTATCTCTCATTGTTGCAAGTGTGAACTGTTTACTCAGGTTCTACTTTCTTTCCTCTTTTTCCTCAAAGCTGTTCCTAAGTCAACAAGTCCCCACTGATCTGTACTATTCCATAGGGTTATTTCAACCCTGTACAGGGCTTTGCATTTCTCTCCTTTGAACTTCAAGAGATTTCTATTAACCTATTCATCTAGCTTGTCAACTTCTTTCTAAATGCCCTCCATCAGGGGCATGATTTAAATGAGCTACAAATATTTAACAAAAATAAATATTACAAACACTGAAATCAGAAAATATAATAAAAGTTACTTGTTTCTGAATATCGTACGCTAATGTATTCCCTAGCAGTCTTATCAACACATCTTGGGAAAAGAAAGATTTCTTGTGAGCAAGACACTGATATAAGGTTTATGAAATCTGGATTGAATTTCATCTGTAACTGATCTTTTGTTCTCAGGCAAGTAATTCCTCTTTGTATGTCAGTTATGGGTACAAAATACTGAACTCAATGTTTTATTCAGTAGGGTTCTGTAAAGTTAAATTCTCTGATGCATGGGAGGCAGTCAGACAACAAATTGGTATTGCATGGGTGAAATGCAAAGTTCATTGCACAGAGAATAGTTATGCAAATAAGATACTATGTAAATAAGTTACTGCGCATCCATATATCTATTAGTCAAACTCACAGTCATCTTCCTAAATAGACACTTGCTCATTAAAGCATATTGCTTTTCAATCTAAAGTAGGGGGAATACAAATCTTTTGTTACTTATTAATTCCAAGTTCTGTCCAAGATTTTTTTCTTCCAAGAATTTTCTTTGCATGATATTGGTTAATTATAAACAAAACTTACCTGGTCCTCAGCAATACTTAAAGCAAAAATAGCTAGAGTGAAATTTTAAGCTAAATTCTCTGTAAATAAAGACCAACCTTAGGAAATTACAGACTTAGTGACATCCATTTTTTGGGGCGTAGGTAAGGGTGGAGTCCAATGGATTCTTATCCATTCTTATGTTGCCATTCTCTTATAAATAATTTACAATATATGAAAGAAAGGAGTGAGTGACAACATTTAAATTCAGCAAGCTTTGCAGGGATCCTACAATATAATTTCTGTGCATGCAGATATTCATCAATATCTGCAATATGAACATATACATTTATCTATTACATTAGAATATTTTATAATCTTTTTAGCTAGAACACATTTAGTATTTGACATTGCATTTCCATATTCTTCTTCTGGTTATATTTTTCAAGAAGTATGACTATCATTTGCTATTGCTTAAATTTCATGTTTCTTAGCCTATTTCTTTTCAAAGATTTGGAAAAAAAAAGGAGGTAGAATGTGTGTGTGTATGTGGGTGCATGTGTAAATAGATGCAGACAAAGATTTATTTGTCATATGTGGTTTCTGACATCTTTGTTCAATTGTTTATATTAATATATTTTCAGTGCTTTAGGGTTGCTCTTAGGGGAAATATGACTTGATATTTTAGTGGAAAATGTCTATCAAGTACTGTTGCCAAAATTCATCTTTTTTCCCCTAACATTTTAATTATTCATTTCTATGTAACAAGGCTGTAAGCAATGTCTGATGTCAAATAAAACCTGAATTTGTCCTTTTGATTTTCTAATTAGTTTCTCTATTCATTTTACAGTGATATGCAAATACAGTACCTGATTTCTAGCAGTATCCTGATTAAACATGGTTCAGCAGCAATGTCCTTCTAAGTAACTACTGCAGTCAGTCAAATATGCTTCATTAACTCAAGTGTGGTGAGCAATATTTGAAATTTTAGGATGAAAAAAAGCCAGAAAATCCATCAATTCATTTTTCTGAGCAGCTCTCTGTGCATGGTTTAATGACTAAATCAAAGGAATTGGAAACAGAAATACTTAGCAATCTTTTGGTCTTCTGGGTTACCTCCTATTATTTGCGGCATGGTCTCTTTGAGAAAGCCATTTTTTATAACAGGTTGATGGGTTTCTAGGGTCAGATGGACATATTCTCAAAAATCTGAATATCTTAAATTTTGAAACCAATCCTTTAATAGGAGTGGAAGTGAAGACAACTTTATAATTAATCTGTAAATCCTAACAAAAAAAAAATCTAAGCATGCTGTAAAAATAGTAAAAGAAAAAAAGAAAAAAAATAGAAACTGATATGTGAAAATGTAAAAGGAGAATTAAAATCTCAAAAAATCACATCTGGACTTATTTTCAACAGTTGCAAAGAATTTAGCACATTTCTATATGGTATCTAGGCTAGATGACATCCATTTAACTGATAGACAATTGGGTAACAAGTTCAGAACTAGATGAAAGTGATTGATAGTACCATTTGGAAAACAAGAAAGAGATCATTAATTATGTTTGTTCCATGTTTAAATGAAATAGATGAAAGTATTTATATATTACAGGTGTATTTTAACTCATCTATAAATAATAAAAAAGCATAATGAAGTGTGGTTCTTTTAAAGAGAAAGAATCCAGAATCCAGGTATGTGTTTTCAAGGAAAATTGCTTACTATTACTTGTAAATACAGGTAAAGAAATAGATCTCCACTGATTTCTGTATCCTTTGTATGAGCAGACACTGATCACGTGTTTAGCATTATCTTTCCTAGCTACTTCTACTTCCAGATTTGCATGTTCTCTGAAGAAACAATATTGATGGTTGCTCCACAACCTCTCTGGGCAGCCTGTTCCAGGGCTCAGTCACGCTCATAGGAAAGAAATACTTCCTCACATAGAGGTGGAACTTTCTCAGTTTCAACTTACACCCATTACCCCTTCTCCGGTCACTGGCCACCACACTGGCCACCACTGAGAAGAGTATGGTCCCATCCTCCGTACATTCTCCCCTCACATACTTGTGCATGTTGATCAGAGGTTCCTCTAAGCCCAATTGGCTCACCTGGCCAGGTCCCTCTGAATGGCAGCACAAGTCCACTAACTGCTCCTCACAGGGCAAGTGGATCTCTCGCAGTTACCTTTGTGGCCTTCTGCTGCACTTACTACAGTTTATCAAAGTCTTCCTGAATTTGGAAGTCCAAAAATGGATGTATATGTGGTCCATATTTGAAAGTAACAAGTGTCTGAGTGGCTTTTTGCAGCCTGAGAACAATTCTTTCCATAAAAATCTTGGCATTACATAATTTGTAATTCCAACCTGCTGACATTTATTATAAACTCATTCAGTAAACATCTGTTATTATTTTAATCTAATTCAGAGCTAACTGAAATGCATATGAGAATATAGCCTTCTGTAATCATAGATCCAGACATTCAACCAGTCAGGCTGCTCACATGTCTCTAAAGATAAAACAGATTTTGTAAAGATAGTTTTAAGAGGCATTAGAAAGAAAAGAAAAAAGATTTTTAGGGAAGGGCATAGCTTACCTCTAACAAGTAGCAAATCTTGTTTGTTTGGCAGACACAGGAGCTGACACTTACAGAATTTATTATTCGATTTTTCTAAGTTGGGTCTTACCCTTACAATCAAATACAAAATATTTTTATGGGGAGCCCTGTGGGAAGGGAAAAAGGTAACATAGCATTGCATTGAAATTCCTCTCTAAGAATAATAGTTGAAACAGTGGTAGAAATATGAAGAAAAAAAATGGTGTGTATTTGCAGTATTAAAAATCACCTCAGAATGTCAATTTAAAAATTGTTTTAACATCTCGCTTTTCCAATTTTTCAAAACTTAACTGCTAAATGTATAATTATCAGAAACTTTTAAATTACAGAAGAATCTGAAAGCATAATTAAAAATTTAAAACTGCTCAGCCTGGAATTAGAAGACAAAGAAATGAGCAAAAAAAGACAAGCAAACAAATAGAACAATCCAAATTAAAATGAGAAAAGAAAACAAACAAACAAGGAAAACCCTTATCTTCTATGCTTAAAGGAGACATTGGTGTTAAAAACAAACTTGATTTGCCTATCTATCAGAGCTGATCAGTTTGGTCATTGGAACATTTTTGCCATTTCTTAGTAGGCTAATGTTAAAATCTTTCCTGTTGGCTCCCCCAGAGAAAATCCTAGAACTGATCTATTGTGAAAATGTTGCAGTTTGAAAGCCGTAGTGGTGGCAGCGAATCGAGTTCCCAAATAGTTTGATCAACTATAAGCTCGACTCTGGCAATACCAGATTCACGAACAGTCTGAGGACCATAGGTCCGGTTGCCTTCCTAGAAGAGAATCGAGTTCCCAAATAGTATAATCTACTAGAAATTCGACTCTGGCAGTATCGTATTCACGAACAATCTGTCAACTGTAGGTACGATCGCCCCGCCCCAAACAAGTAGTCGAGTTCACAAATAGCAGGATTTATTCAAATGCAACATTTCCAAAGCAGGTTTCGGATGTCAGTATAGGAAATTCTCTACTACAGCATAGGGTTTTTAGCTA
>JAWLRI010000760.1:1133878-1149950 GCA_034781795.1 Crypturellus tataupa | reverse complement strand
ACTCTCTCCAACAGCTCCACATCCCTCTTGTACTGTGGGGCCCAGAACTGGACACAGTACTCCAGGTGTGGCCTCACCAGGGCTGAGGAGATTCCTTTCTTTATGATGATTGAAAGTCTAAAAGAAAAGCCAATTAAAAGTATTAAGGGAGATGACAATTAAAAGTTATTAGGAGTTGTTTTTAGCTGTATTGAGATAATCATGAGTCATTTTTATGAGACTATGACAATTCCATTCACATTGCCCTATGATAAATTGTTACTTCTATTAATCAATGAAAATTTAACAGAAGAACAATTTATTTAAATCTGTTATTGCACTAGAGATCCTAATCCTAAACAGTGATCATAATACAGTTAATGGCCCCTCAAGACATCTACACAATTACAGCTTTTCTTGATTTTAAAAACTTAACCATTTTAAGTTGTTTCAAGGAATAAGAGGAGTCTTGATGTAATTTTTTATTGTTTTTGTAATAGCAGAACTGGAGCAAAAATGACTTTCTCCCTTTCCATTTACTCCTGGTTTTGTTGTTCTGCTAGAAAGGAAAGACTCAAAGTCGAAAAAGAATCTTGAAAGAAGAAATAGGTTTTTTTTTTGCTTTTTTGCAGAATCTAATACAACTTCAAATATTATTATCTGCAATTCAGCAGAGAATATCAAAGATAAAAGTGACTTTTATGCCTACCTTTCATCAAGGTCAGTGCAAGTCAGATGGTCACCTGCCATTATTTCTTTGAAAACCTTTACTTTTGATACCTAACCTTAATTTTCAAGAGAAAACAATCTCTGGAGGGAATTAAAATCCTGTTGATGCTGCTACTACTGTTATGGGTTGAGACAGAGTTAAAAGTGGTTACAGTGGTTACTTTTCTTTTTTTTTTTTAACAATATAAATGTAGAAGTCCTAACCCATTTTCTGTGAGAGAAGAAATTAAAATACAAGGAAGGATTACTGCCAAAATACTACTACCTGCCCTTCTTAGAAAACTTTTAAAACACACGTTTACTTCAAGAATAATAAATACTGATACAAGGGGCACTGCATTATACCCTTTCTTCACGAAAATGACTAGATGCCTTTCAAAGTCAAGGACATTTCACTAGGAAACTTATGCCTTTTTTCTTCAGGCCTTTCGTCTTTTAAAGAAACAAGATTTCAGTTTTATTCCTGTAAATCTGTCCTCTTTCCCAAATAGTCAATTTACTATTTGGATATTCAGTAATTAATGCTTTCATTATGACCTTCCATCCCAGTATCCTAACCAGACTGATAAAAAAATTAAAAAGAAGTGCAAAAATTCTGGAAAATTATTTTTCTTTTCAAACAACTTATTACTTTGCTTAGCCAAAGTATGAAGCAATTTTGAAGGATTAAGGCAAACTGGATTGTGATTTTATATTACTGTGAGAAGTTAAACTATTATTCTGGCATTTCAATATTTTATCATTCATTTCATTGTCAACTGTTATGAAAAGGTAATAAGCATCTAAAATGCAGATTTATTCAATAATTTTATCAGAAATTTCATGTTCTTTACAAGAACACCTATAAGAAACAGAAGACTGAAGGTGAAATACTGGGAAATATATAGGATGGACAGTTTGACTAGCATCTTTCTCCTTAAGTCACTTTTCAGAACAGAGCTAGCAGTGTGCAAAAAGTAAAAGAATACTCTATATGATGGGTGGATTGTTTGGTATATTTGGTAAAACATCTTTTTTCTATAGATATATATGTAACTTACAGCTCCTATAGTCAAGTTACAAGCAAAAGGTTATCAGTGACATTTTTGTGCTCTAGAGGTATCCATTTGTCCTGTGTATGTGTTTCCCAACAACTTCCAACCCTTTTAACCTGGGGAAAGAAATCACAATTTCTATGTTGTCGAGCAGGCAATCTAAATGGAGAAAGCTGCAGACCTGATGACTAAGCATGCAACTTACCTGTATCCCAACTATGATGTGAGGCTGTACATATATAGAGTTTCTTTTTAAAGAAACCCAAACATATGGAAAGGGAGGAAGTCACTCATAATTTAAGCAGGCCTGGATGATAGAGGCCCAATACTTTGGATGGCACACAACACACCTGATTTACAGTTGCAAATAAAAATTGCAGAGTTAAGTACAATGTAAAAGAGGTTTCCTAAAGGAGAGGGCTGCAGTGTGAGTTTGATCATTCTTAGAAAAAAGAATACAAGAAAAATAGTACTTGGTGTGAAAATATTCTTTTCAGTTCTAAACACACCAGGTCCACAACACAGCAGGTGCCTCAAACCATATCCTCATTTAAACAATGGCTTTAATAATCTAGGAGTTTAAAAACTGTCTTCAGAGCTTTATTTCTGCTACATAATCATGTACAAAATTTCTTTACTTGCTGCTCTCAGTTGCTCACTGTTCTCATTCTGACTAAATTTGCTAGTTTATTGCTGCAGAATGGACATAGAATGGATTATTTGGCTTCCTTATCTTTGATTTTAACTTTTGCTTCTGCTTTATCTTCTTTCCTTTGTATGATCACCAATCCCTCCCCTGACCAGGCCTCTCATCCATATGACTATCGATCTGTGTACCTCATAGTTTCTAAGTTCCTGACATTGTTTTCCCCCTACCGCATCGCCCACTTCTCCTTCAAATCCCTCTGGCTTGTCAGCTACTGGCCATGTCTGATCAGATTTTGGATTTACTTAGACCATCTTTCTCAGATCAGTAGTATATAACCTAACAAGCTGGTGATATGGGGGAAAAAGTCATTTCCCCGCTCGTCTGAAGAATCAATGCTAGAAGTTCTAGGTTCATATTCACGGTCAAGTAGCTTCCTTACTTCAAGAACTGGACTTTCTTTATATCTGTTTAGTACTTTGATGAGAAGATTAGTTGCTAAAAGTGTTCTGCTTCTCTGACACAAATCCATAGGAAATCAGATTTTATTATTTCCAGTTTTTATGTAACTACTTGTTAATTATAGCTTATTAGAATTACCCTATTAGAAATACTGAATTCAGTTTTTCAGATATTGATTTTCAGATTCAAATGTCAATTGACATTCTTAGCTGATAGGCATGTGTAGGTTGCTTGAGATGTTGTCACAGTTTGTCAATGTTTTTTAATGCAGGGCATACAGCTGTGCTGGTACAGTTGGATTCTTCCCGTAGATTTTAATTTTAAATAATGCAGTGTTTGTATGCACTCTTTTCAAATGGCAACTTCCTCTCTGAAAGGAAATACATTGGGAAATAAATATCTCATTTTAGGACAAACATTAAAACTTTCTCAGAAAACATGCAGTTCTGCTGAATAGAAGAAAATATATCTTCTCACTAAATCCCTACTAGTGAGTATAAAAAGTTTTCTATATATAAACTTTATATAAAAATGTATATATGTGTGTATATATGTATATGATCTGTTAATAGTTAAAGTCTCAGATATGATGTTATATACAGTATTTCCTTTCAATTATTTCAGAAAAAGATTATTAAATGCCTAATACCTATTAAATACACAAGGAAGGTAATCACAATGGATCCGCAAACATACTTTGTTGTTTGCTTTTGTATTGGATGTGCAGTAGCAAAATTTATTTTTCCATATTTCTGTTCATTTCATTTAGCAGCTAAAATTTCAAAGGAAAGCTACCTAGGAAACAATAAGTATCGGTTTTGGAATACCTAACAAACAACTCTTAATAGCAACCAAAACCTAATAGTTTAAAAAACTGCATGCCTGAAACTTAGACAATTTCTCCATCTCACTCTACTAGGAATGGCTAGGAATGGCTTTCACAGAATGTTTGTCTTTTAAATGAGTAGTAAAGCACTCACTGGATTCTTTTTGTGTGTTTTATCAAATTCCTTAAGATACTTTGCATAAAAAGCAAGGGCTGTGACAAATGTAGGTGACCAGCAGGGGTGGACATCCCTTACCACTGCATTTATTATTGGTTCTTACCTGAGGTTGTTTCCAGTCTTTGACTAGCAAATGTTTGTTTAAAACAAACTAAAATTGATTCAACTGACAAAACTGTCTGGTCCATTTCAGAATATTTTATAACTACCTAAGCAACAAAACTTGAAATATTCAAATATATTATAAAATATGGAAGCTATCTGTAGTAAGAAAAAATGTGTCTCGCACCAGAACTTGCTATCAGTTTCTCAGATCTCTAGGTCACACTAATAATTTGATAACTGTGCAAATATTTAATTCCAGCTAGAATAATTTGGTTTGTTGAAGACAGTTTTAATCTGAATGAGGAGGAGAGGAGTCAGATAAAGAATGTTTCATATTCACAGACTGCTTAATTCTTTTTGCAGTGTAAAGGTGCTCATTCAACTTAATTCCACCACCTTCATTAAAAGTGATAGGAAGAATCTGTGCATTTCATTAGACTTCTATTAATTGAGGCATCAAATAAACATTATAATGAGTAATTTTGCTTTTATGGCACAGACCAAAATTCTCTGTATTGAGGAATCTATGGCTGGGGCTGACAGGTTAATATACATTAAAATAGTGTGAAAAGTGCATATTAACTCCTATTTATATGAATTATTTTCTTGAATACTCATTCATAATTTGGTGTCTGAGAGTGTGGTTTTGAAAACAGAAGTAATGGACCCTCCTCCTCCTACTGATCTTGCATTTTTTGAGAGTCTGAAAGTGTACTTTAAATGAAAGAATCGTTAGGTTTTATTTGTTCGTTTTTTAAGCTCTTTGTGTATATTCATCTAGATATAAAAAAATCACAGTGTTTCATTTTCCTTCCAGATAAAATACCATTCAGAATCAGGAAGCTATGCAGAAATAGAATAGTCATGTTCTGGTCAGATTTATGGCTTGAAACCTTTGTCTATCTGCATAGAACAGGAAGAAAGACAGTAGGAGGAATCATAGAATGTTTAAAGTTGGAAGGGATCTCTAGAGGTCATCTAGACTGACCCCCTGCAAATGCAGGGCCACCTAGAGCACGTGGCACAGGACTGCATCCCAAGTGGGTCTTGGAGATCTCCAGAGAAGGAGACTCCACAGCCTCTCTGGACAGCCTGTTCCAGGGCTCTGTCACTTTCACTGTCAAGAAATTTTTGCTTAAGTTCCTGTGGAACTTTTGATGCTTCAGTTTGTGCCCATTTCCTCTAGTTCTGTCGGTGGCCACCAGTGAAAAGAGTGAATAAGTCTGTGACTAACAAATCTACTCCTCGTTTCCTTACTTTGTGGAAAATATTAAAACTGAACAAAGATATTCCTTTTTCATAAGTACTCTGCCTATGATAGCAGAAATTCCAGTTTTTCCTACTCTCTTTTTGAAGATTCTACCTCTTATTTCAGTAATCTATTTTGAAGGATCACTCTACTGATTTTTCCTCAAGATTCTGACTTGTTTTACATAGGTTTTTGAATTGGTCTAAAAACCAACAATTAATCTTTACATAAAGGGGGAGCTTACTTGGTTTGACTCTAGTCACTGTATCTCTCTTTATCACCTATGTCCTAGATATTAACTCTCAATGAATTTGGGAAGCCCAGGAGATCATCAGCGACCAGTGAAACAAGATATAGATAGATAGATAGATAGATAGATAGATAGATAGATAGATAGATAGATGGAAAGAATTTGTTTGTTTTCCTATACCAAGGCAGCATTAATACTTATTTGGAGTACAGAATTAAAATTCTTGGAGCCAAAACCAATCCTAAATCATACTTCAAAATTCACAGAGAACCTGTGGCTTTAGAAGCCTCCATCTTTTCCAGTGTGTTTTTTTTCCTGCTCTTTTTCTTAAACACACTCTCTCTATATTCTTCTTTTGAAGTTCATCCCAGGAAGATTCAGTGTTAAAAGTTAATGTCCAGTGGCTGAGGCTTCCAACTGTCTCAGTGTAACTCTCTAAAACACTTCTCCTATTCAATTCTAAAGGGCCATTCAGTTCCTCACAGACAGCTAGATTTAGCCCCCCTCTCTCTTTGCCCAAAGCAAGACTTTAATTCATTAAATAGTATTTTGAAAGTTAGAGAAAATATGGTCAAATGAAATATTTTAAATATTTCCCATTCTCCACATTCCCTCTGTGTTCACAAGACACAAACATGTAAGAAATATATGCATATACACAGATATATGATCTATTTCTCTTAACTTTTCATGCGTAGACACAAAACTGGATATTCAAAAGGTAAAAGAAAATGTTTAATGAGAGTACAACATGAACCCCATAAACAATAGTTCATACTCACTTTCATGCAATCTAGCCAAGAAGGTGGTTACCTTTTTTAACATGGAGCACATACAAAACTCCCCTCTGCAAGGCCCCTGTGGCCACATCTGTACTGCAAAATTAAATGTGCACAGACACGTTCCCAGACACAACCGCTAATGGCAACAGAGCAGGGGTGTTACGTTAGGAAACTCTTTCAGCCTCCAAAGCAGTCAGCAATAGTCCCTGAGGTGTTCACATTTCTGAGCCTGTGCCTGAGAAGTGTGCAGGAGAGGGCTGGTTTACACAGTCCTGAAGCACGTCAGGCGATGTGCCCATCATCTAATGGTACAAACAAGTGAACTGCAGTGTCCAGGAGTTTAACCTCACTGTGTCTGATTCACTAACCCAGGCATACCTCAAGGACATACTGCTGCCACCCGGGTCACCCAAAAATATGAATGCACCTCAGCCCTAACTGAGTAAGTGAATCCAGCACTGGTATTGTATTCAAAGGTAAGAACCTTGATGCTGTGCTTGAATCCCCAGCTTTGGCAACATGCAACTCATGTTCCTCCTATCGGCTGTCTAGAGACTGATATACAAACGAAAGCCTCAGCAGGGATGTAGGTGCTTGAGGCTAAATTACAAAAGATTGAAAATAAGTCTCCCTAAAGCAAAATTGCAGAGACTGAAACAAGCAATTTGTAGCTGTTGTTTTAAAATATCAGCTTTCCAAAGAGAGGATGGTGACTCATGTCTGGATTTACACAGAGTTTATAAGACTTGGGGCTTGCTTAAATGATATATCTCATTCTTAGCATCCTTTCTCTGTGTTAATAATAAAATAATAAATTTAATTGAAGAGGAAATTCTCTCAGAGCAGACAGAGCAGATTCACTGAGGAAAAATTTCTGTCATGTTCCTCTTTTCAAATATGAAGAATATTGCAAGAATCAGTGGCAGCTTCAGATCCCAAATGATCTTGTTGTAAGGCCCTGCCAGCTCTTGCCCACCGCTGGACCTTCAGCACAAGCCTTGGACACATCTCAGCCCTGCCCAGGGCCATCAGTCCCTGTCCTACAACACCCCAGTGGTGCGAGCTCCAGACCTGCCCCTGCCCAGCCACGGGTTCTGGGTTCTGCCTAAGATCTGTAAGAAAGAGGGTCTCCTTGGCAGATGTGGGGCTGAGCAGGAGAGGCAGGATCTGCGGCCACATGGCCAGCACATGACCAAGAAACTCACTGGACAGCCTGGCACGTGGTTGGCACGTGATCATCTGGCAGATCAGTTGGTTGGGTTGCTGGATTGCGTGTGCTACCGGACAGGACAGGGGGTGTACCAGGGGTCGAAAGCTCTGTAAATTTTGTGTAACCTTAAATAAAGGGCTTTACTTTGCCTCCACCTCCCGGCCGTTTGGGGCAGTTTTTCTTGAGATGGCCATTCTCTCCACATTGAAAACACTTCCCTGCCCCTCCCTTTTGAGGTGGAATTTGTTTTTTTGCAGTCAAATGTACCGCAAGGGCTATAGCCAACAGGTAGAGGACCAGCATAGCTGTTAACATTTTTAAGTTCCCCCGCCCAACTGCCTCTCTCCTAAACATTTCCCAGTGATCTGACCCTCGATCTCCTTTTGTAACCCTGTTATGTGGGTCTGGTGGGTACAAATCGCAATCCTTCTCCGGGTCCATGGGGCCTGGATTGAACAGATCACAGCATGGAGGATTGGCCACCCGCCATACGGTGCTGCTGGCAGTGCTGCTGCACGTGGCTGTTTGCTTTTGTCTCCCTGAAGATTCCAGGCCATTTTTAAGGTGACCATGATCTGCCACCAAGTGGTCACATGTTTTACCTTGAGGGTATCACCATCCAATACCACCTCCTTAAGGTGCTTTTTGATATCTTCCCACACCTCTCGCTGGAGTTTGCCTTCCTTCGGGAAAGTAGGTACCTTCTCCCAAATCCATTCTAGTAGAGTAACTAAATCCTTCCCGGAAACCTGCCAGTTCTGTTCGTGCACTATGCACTGTGGCTCGTCCTGGCTACCTTTCTATCCCTGAGACTTTGCACCTCCCATATTTCCTAAGCCACCCACTGCCATTAGGCGATGGGTGCACACCGGAGTTCTTCCTGCTCCGTTCCTAGTTCAGTTAGGCCAGGCTGGCGGATTCGGGCTTCCTGAGTCTCTTCAGTCTTTAAGACCCAACATGGGGTGCCATTTGCAGTGTAGCCCAGCTGAAGTCCGTGAATTTCATATGCTGTAGTGGGTGGCTATTGCTTTATAAGGAACAAAACCAAAAAAGCTTATTGTATGGTACTTAAGGCAATTGTATTTACTCATGAATGTCTCCAGGCACTGAAGCTGAATGTCACTTAATGGTCTAGCTATGTCCCAGGAGAGTCTTAAGTGCAGGAACCAGCTGGCTACCCAAGAGGACTCCTCCTTAGTCCAACTCCTGAGCTGCACCTGGAAAGCCACTCACACAGATGTGAAGCTGCTGAATAATTCTCATGTTACAACAAAGGGAAGAAGGGAATGAAAATGCATGTCTCTGCCTTTCCCATTGCACATGAAGGACTATATCCCTTCCATCCCAACGCATATTTTTAGACCTGAGTTAGAGTAATAACAATTTACCAGACCCTTGCAAATTATGCTATACAGAATATTACCATTTATATGCTAAGTAAAAAATGCAAAATTTCCTATAAAGCATGCCATAAAGAATTCCTTCATTCACTGTCGCATACTGGATTGTTAAATAAAGATACACATAGCTTGTTGGGCAAGAAAAATCTGAATGATTTCTAAAACTAACTACATCAATTGCAGGGCTAAAATCATAACTCATTAATTGAGCTGGCAAACATCAAGCACATGTAAGTACATTGCAATACTTGTAGGCTGATACAGTGATATCCATTTAGATTCAGAATTTACTCTTAAGTAGGAAATGACTAATATCATTCTTTACAGTAAAATAATGGCATGGGAAGCGTAATCTTTTACATCCATACTATCTGATCAAAAAAAAAGTAAAGTTTAAACAATTGTGTTTGCTGATTACACAATCCCAGAATAGATTGATTTGGAAAGGAGATACTTTCAAGCATTTCATTACATCCATGTAAATCCTATTGCTGAAAATATGCCAGATAAACATCTTTGTTCTGTCAAACAGAGTTTAAGGATATCATAAGAGATGTAAATTTTATAATTAGATTATTCCAAAAAGATAAACAAGTGAGCTTAAAATGTCCACATTCACCCCATTCAGTAAAACATATAAAACTCAGTAAAACTAATAAACATTACATTGATGTAGATCTTAAAAAATAAAATCTGATTCTTACTACTGAGCTTTATCTCTTAAACTACTATCTATCACTTCTTAAATTAGCAGGCTTATCCTTATAGTTGGTACATACAAATAGCTAGAGGTTACCATAGTTCTTCTACACAGAACATGAATTCCCAAAACACGAGATGAGCCTTCCTTATTATATCTGCACATACAGAGAAATACTTCCAAGTTCTGAACCGAGAGACTTCCCTTATTCTGTTGGGATAAATCTTCTGGGAGAAAGCCCAGTGTGACCACGCCATATCAGCTCCCTTCCACCTCCTCCTCCTTTTTCTTCACACCTGTCCTGCTTTGCACAACTGGTTCCACCTCTGCTCTTTCATCTGCTAAGGAGAGAAGGACTGACAGACTAAGACCAGCAGAATCTGTTCTCTGGAACTTCACAGGTTTGCTCAGCATCATCCAAACAATCAGCGTCTTCTGCATCAGTCCAGTTACCAATTTTTGGTCGAAAATCCTCTCCCTGAAAAAAAAAAAAAAAGTATGTTTTGACAAGTCTAGTTTGTGTCAGTTAAATTAAACTCAGTTCCTGATTCAGCTCACTTCCCATTCCCCATGGATTTCTTTCCTGAAGAATTTCCAGAGTCCTGGAACAGCCCCAGGTACTAGTTACACTGTAATAATGATTCTTTTACATACATTCTCTTACAAAAAATCTTTTTTTTTTTTATTTTCAGTGTTTGTACTACTGACAGATTTAGAAATTTGGAGAACGTGTTAGTCCTTGGATGCCTGCCAAATGTTAGGACTTTTTTTGTCTAGAAACATATGACAGTAAAAAAAAAAAGAAAAAAAATGAGGATGATATGAAAGCAAGAAAAAATAATGTTTAGAAGATCTGAGCATAGACACAATCAGTGATGAAGTGAGATAGATAGGACCCTTTTTAGTTTTACGGGTAGTAGATTTCCCAAGCCAAATAACACACTAAAATCAAGAAACTGTTGAAACTTATTCTCATTTTATAAAGAATAGAGGACTCATGGTCCAATACTGTTGGAAATTCCCTAAAATCTACAGTGCTATTTCCAGTATGGAAGGAACAAAAGTCTTTTGTTTTCATGTATGTTTTCATCATACATAATGATGAAATATAATTGTTCGGATATTTAGTGTTTCCTCTATCAGCTGATGATTCCCGATGAACAAACATTCAATTTGAAAACCAGAGTGGACAGTAAATTAAACTATTATGGCACTCTTAGTGGAGAGCTAGAAAACTCAAAAGGCATAGAAAATGAATAACCTTCTAACTCAGCAAGGTCAGAGTTGAAGCACATCTGAGAGTACTTGCAGAAAATGTATCTGAGTACACATTTTCCAAAGTTAGATACTAGACAAAGCATTGTACCCCGGGCAGCATGTTTCCCAACCAAATTCACACCTTTATCATTCAAAATGAGATACTAGGAACTTTGTGCAAGGAGTCTTTCTATACTTAAAGCCTTTTTCTCAGGTCAGGAAGCATGACTGAAGAAATAATTCCGAAGAAAAAAGTTATCAAGAAATCATCTTGTTAATTCTCATTGTTATTACAAACATTCATGAAATTACTAAACCCCTCACTGTTTTCCTTAATAAGAATACAGTTCATTAGCAATCAAAACATCTTCATTTTCATGGTAATAAATTACTTTTCAAAATCAGTAGTGATTACTAAAAATTACAATACAGAATGCACAAAATCCACAAAATGAAACAACACAAAAACTTAAATATGACTGTATAGACATATTGCTGTTAAGTAAAGCTTTCTATTTTCTTTTATACTATTGCATCCACCATGTGAATCTAGATTTAAGATGTGTAACCAGAAATCTTGCTTTCATGTTCTTCCAGTTTTCTTAGAAATTTCTCTTCAAGACAGAAACTGATGGTCTTTTAAACTCTAAGGTGATATTTCTGAGTTCTAGAAAGCTAAAATAGAAATGTTTTGCTAGAAATTAACACCATATATTAACGCATATATTTTTCTTGTGTTTGCCATATTCAGAAACTGTAAGGATGTTTTAAAACTTCAGGTTTACTCTGTCTATTTAGTGACCTCCATCAAATATCTGTATTATTAAGAAACTATGGACAAAATAATTTGGAACACAATGTTAACACATTCCAGATATCTTATGAACGAAGATCTTGAGAAAAACTGTTGACTTTTGCAAAATGTAAGGATGCGTTACAAAAATCACACTGAAAGTAAATGTTGGTCTAAGAATGCAGAGTTCA
Source organism: Crypturellus tataupa (assembly GCA_034781795.1). Classification (NCBI taxonomy): domain Eukaryota; kingdom Metazoa; phylum Chordata; class Aves; order Tinamiformes; family Tinamidae; genus Crypturellus; species Crypturellus tataupa. The sequence continues at coordinate 1,138,159 of JAWLRI010000760.1, read as the reverse complement.
ATTTTTTACACCTCATCTCAAAGAAGACAGAATAGCAGTAGAAAGGTTTTACATCCAAAAAGTGAGTCTGATCACCATTTTATTCTTTCACATATTCCCAACACAGGAATGAAAAGGAAAGTGTGGGTTTCCATTTTTTTTTTCTTTTGATGTATTTTAACTTTTGAAAACCTAAATGGACCACCAGTTTGAAAAAGTAAAGCACCTTCAGTATTCTTAGATCTGAATAGGTTCTTTTTTTTTTTTTTTTTTTCCAAATGTGAGAATTTCCCCAATATTTTCATATATTTCTCTAGACACATTTTTCCATTATTTGTACCCAGGTAGGAAAGTGAATAGCAACTGCCTTGCTTTTATAAAAGTGAGAACTTTTTTCTTGATAAAAAATAATTTAAAACCAATAAAAACATTAGCTGCCTACCTAAAAGTAGAGCTCAAAGATGCAGTTTCCTTAGCAACAACAACAAAAAAGAAATATATTTCAAATTTCGATACTTCAAAAATAGTAAAAAAAAAAAAAGTCTGCAGCATATACATTTTTTCCTCTCTCATTTAGAAGCCTTGATTTGTAGTTATGAGTTTTCATAAAAAAAGAGCAAAATATTCTCTGAAATAAAAGTCTTTCCCAGATAAAACACAGTTTTACTTAGCATTTGGAGGCAACTCTCTTTTTGTCTGTCTTTTTTTTCAGGAGAAAAGAATGCATTATTGAAAAGTTACATGTGAGAAGGAAAGAAGAGGTTGTATTCAAAACACAAAAAAAAAAGGAAAGAGAAAGTACTGTAACACTGATTAGGTAAACATGGTGTAGATGACAGAGTAACAGACAGAGATATTTTATTTATTTATTATTTAATTTTGAAAAATAAAAGATTAAGTGTGCAAATGGAGAAAAATACATACTGCAAGAAGAATGGTTTAGCACTAAAAGAAATAAGAAATAGAAATACTGATTGATGTTCAAGTAAAATAAGTATCGATATTGAAAAGTTAAAAAGTGAAGAAGACTGAGAAGGAGCTCCAAGGAAGTAAATGATTATGAAGTACATATCTCTCATGATACTACTTTCTATTTTGTTTTTTAATCTGTCAGTCTATGTAATTTTGCAGATTCCTGATTTCTGTGCTTAGAACTACCAAAATATTTTGTGATTAATAGTAAGTATTTGTTAAAGCAAAACTCCAATTGATAAGATACATGACTAATCAGAAATACGTTGATTTTGAAATCTGACATTTTGTGATGGTTGTTTTTTTTGTAAAAATAAATAAATAAATGGGAAGCAAAAGATTAAATAAAAAGGAAGGAGAACAATCAGAAGTAAAGGTTAGAAGCCAGGAACAATTCTTCTCATCCAGGCTCAGCTGTGACCTATTCTGAATACATTTCAAAGTGGAACCTTCCATTTTGATATACAAGCTCATACTGACAGACTTTTAGCATACTATATCTATAGTTTAAATGTGTGTTCAGAAGTTCCCTTTTTTTGATAGATGAAATATCGTTGCTCCTTGTAGTTTCCAATGGCATCCACATTTTAAGTCTGTGTAGTGAAGTTGTGAATTGCAGTCAAATAAACTGAAATTTATGAAGAAATAAATCAAGGTGTTGAAGTTGTCATCAAACAGCAAGAGGCAGAGCACTTTAGCCAACGGAAGACTTTTTTTTTCTGATTTTCCTTGCTGTTGCTGATAGTAATCAATAATAGGAAGGAAGCTCAAACCTGCGCATTCTACTGTCCCCATGTCAACAAAGAAGAATATTTTTATAAGTGCAGACACTGCAAAGCAATATGAGGCAAAAGGAGAAGTCCAGGGCTCACACCAAGTAACTGGGGTATCAGAATCAGAAGAGTAGTTGAGGCTACCTGGCCTGCATCCTCAGCTGATCGGAACCAAAACCATGTGCAGACTCACAAACTATCGACAGAGTTTGGACCCAAGACTTTAACAAACTACAGGCACTGTATGAACTTTGCAGAAGGAGAAGCCAAACTTGTACCCATATATTCTTATAGAAGCTAAATATTCTTCCGATATTTGGCACACCTATCTTTCCTTGTATATATTGTCCAAAAAGTGACAGAATGCCTCTTGCTCTTCAGGTAATAGAATGCCTAATGATTCTCTGCTGTAGGCAACAATTAATTGGGAATATTGAAACTTAGTTGACTGCTATATGAGATATATTCTCTTTCTGGTTTATTGTTTCTCTAAGTCTGTACCCTTCAGGCAGCCAGTTAGATTTTGTTTTTGTGTGTGTGTGTGTGTGTGCGCGCTTTGTATGTTTGTTTGTTTGTTTTTCCCTGAATTGTTCTCTGAAATGTCATTAATATTCATCAAAATCTTTAATTAGGGACTTGTATATATACATATATATATATATTATACATATTTGCCATTTCAATGATCATTAAGGCTGTGTGACTCTTACACTTTAATCACTGAATGGGAACAAATTCATGACAGTGATCACCCTAAGGAATGCAAAATGGATCAGCATATTGTATCCTAATTCAGTTCCTTACTCCAATAATCCTTCTTCGAATTCCAGGCTGACTTTCAGCTGGTGCCCAGGGTCACACAAAAAGTAAATAAATTTCATTGGATGGGGTTATTTTTATTGTGTTTCCAAGTCTTGTTTTCAGAGGACAATTCTTTTGTTGATATTCTGCTGCTCGTCTTTTTTTTTTTCTCCACTGAGATATATTTTGCAGAAATCTGTCTTCAGAAAACAATGAGGCATTGTTCTATACTGATATTACACATTTTGAAATATATATTTTTCTCATATTCCTTTGAGCAAGCCCCTTTGGCTATTTGGAGAGTATTCAGATTTAATTGAGGTTCCTTGAAATTACTCCAACAATTGGTGGTTCTAGATGATATAGGGACAAACAAGGTACCTCTCCTTAAATATAACAATTTAGACTTTATTTACATCGCAGCCATCCCTGTAAATATTGTAGGCAGTTCTACTACTCAGAAAAACCTACTGTTTCATCAGTAACAGCATGAAACTTCCTTTTGAATAATACTATGTTATAAAAATATTGCCAGAGGCAGGAGATACTGGTTCAGTCTTTGACCACACTGCATATTTCCTGTGATATATTCACCTGGTTATTTAGAATCATCTCCATAATAAAATTTAGGGTTTTCATATATACATTAAATTATTCAAAATTGTTATTGCTTTCAATGGGAAATTCATAATCTAAATGGGCAGTAAGAAACTGGATATTTCAATTAATGTGAGATATAACTCTGTGTGATTTAGTTGCCCTTTTATAAGGTGCAAACATTAGTAGAGCTTACTGGGAAATTTTCAACAACATATTTCTCCACTGGCAAGCTTTGATTCATCACCATTTAATTGCATCTTATCAAGGACATTTTAAAAATCTAAAATCCTGGTCTGAGGGAAAACCAGCAGGTAAAAATAGGCCACTTTTTTATCATATCATTTGTCATATATATGGCCAAAATTCAGTTCTCTGTTCCACTTACAGAAGGGTATCTCTGAGTTCTGGATCTCCTGCAACTCATGTTAGTATTTCCAAATATCTATTTCTAAATTTGTTTCTGAAAAGTATTTTCAGAAACAAAAATATTTATTTCCAAATAGTTGTAGGAATTAGTACTTTCATCTTCCCTTCTTTTGCCCCTTTTGTTTATTTGCATTTTGCTTTTACAGAGCAAGCTGCTGTGGTGCTCTTATTTCAATCGGTACTTTAATTTGATATTCTGGTACAAATAATTACCTCTTCTACCATTTACTGTTTCCCTTCAGTAATGTCCTAGCTTTGATCATTTGAAAGGAAAAGACATTTTATGTTAAATAATATTTGATGAAATGGTGTGGTTTTATAAGAAAAAGAAACATTTTGTTGAATTCATCAGATGCTTTTGCCAAGACAGAGACAGCATATTTTTATCTTGTTATTTCCAGTAGGAAGAATTCTCATGCATCACTTGGTAAGACTTGACAGGCTTTTAAATCCAAGCAAATCAACTGAAAAATCTTCTGTGGGTACAAAGCTTATAAAGGACATTTATGATAAGTTTTGCTGAAGTTTTAGCATGTTTTGCATTGTTTCCAGTATCTATTCGTTATTTTATTTTTTCTAAACACTCTGATATCTAGACAGCAGTTGCTTTGTATGATCCCAGGTAAATGGGAAGGCAAATGAAAACTCATTAACTTCAAGCGTCACTTCCTCAGTGTCCAGCAGCAATGCATCCCTGTACGCAAAAAATCAGGCAGAGGGGGCAGGAGAC
>JAWLRI010000760.1:1118389-1133778 GCA_034781795.1 Crypturellus tataupa | reverse complement strand
GTTGGACTAGATGACCTCTAGAGGTCCCTTCCAACCTTAGGCATTCTATGATTCTATGATTCTATGATTCTATGTATTTTTTTATGATCTGTTTTAAGTCTGTACACTTACAGTGATCCAAACTTCTTTTCATGGCTGATGTCCTTTAGTCCTAATCACTCCACTGTTCCCTATTTGATTTAAAAAGGGCCTCAGAGGCAAACACTAGTTGGTATGAGGAAATATACCTCTCAGAGATTTTTTTCATCTCTTCACCCTTACTTTTTAATCCTCTTTTTCAGCAACAAAAATTGTGATAAAAAAAAACTCTGAGAACACTTTTAACTTCTGTAGCAATTCAATAAATTGTATGTGCTAGAAATTTATGTTATCAATCCTTAACAATGATGATGAAAATTTTCTCTTTTTATAGTCCAAATAGTGTAAACTAGAAATATTATGAAGCATTAGATTTCTTTATTAAAGTTTATAAAAGTTAGGTGTAAAGGGTTTGTATGTTTTTCAGCAGTTCCCAGTGACATCAGTCCTTGGTGCTGAAATGTCTTCTGTGAAGGGAAACAGGTAGAATATTCACAAAAACTGAACATACTGACTTTCCTTGTACTGACTTATCTGAAAATACTTAGAAAGTTTTACTAACTGGAAAACATTTATTCAAATAAAATTTTAAAACTTTTAAAAATGAGAGCAAAATTGCAGTCAGTAGTGGAAATGATTATTTTTGCTCTGATATCACCATTTTACAGATGGGAAACTGATGTACAGAAAGATTGTATGAGTGAATCAATGAAATGGCTGCACATAGAATCAGTGCTCTCAGTTATGGGCTCTGCTGTCACTCTTATTACAAGTCGCATTCTACGAAACAGAAGGATAAGGGCAATTTATAGGTCTGTGAAGGCATATCAATTATTGCTGCCAGCAAGCTCATCCAGGGTGAACTCTCTTTGTTAATATTTCAAATATCCTTCCAGTGACAGTCCTCATGATTATGAAGGTTTTATTGTCACGTAACTCTGCTTGCATCTCAAAATTCTTAATTGGTGTCAGAAGTCACTATTTTAAAAAAGCACTAATGTCAGTGGCAAATACAGAAAGATAACATAAAAGTAAAAAGAAATATGAAACAGGAAAATGATAAAATTTAACAACTATTCTACTTAGCATCAGTTTCAAACAAGTGGTACATTTCTTATTGCTGGATTGCTGAAGTTATGGTAGAATATGGGAATTTAGATTACAGCCTCAATGATTCTAGTGTTGGGGATAATGGGGGGCCATATAGGCCTGAGTAGGCTCCGGGCTGCCCCCTAGATGACCCTGGTGCCCACGCACACTCAGTTGTGCCGGATGGCATGACTGGGCAGTTTGCAGGGCACCAGGAAACTCATCACATCTAATACATAGAATGTTCTGGCTGCTCGGAGGTGGAGGCCAGGCGCTCCTGGTGGAGGGGGCCAGAGTGAGTAGCTCTGACCAACCAGAACCCTCCACCACGGAGCGGCTCCAATAGGAAGAGATCGACAGTGGCCCCCACCAATGGTAGCTCCCCCTCGTCCTATCTCCCGCCTACCGTGTTTGATATATAAAGTTAAATCTTCTGTCAATAAAGTTGGAATGTCGCCCACTTTCACTACCGTGTAGTGGCTTTCTTTGCGGCATTTCCCCTGGGGCTGGACCCTATAATTTATTCCGTTAGTATTTTGTTTTCCGTTTTGTCCTGGAGGGGCCTGCAGGTAGCCGCTAGGGAGTAGCGGTCTGCGGGTGAGGCTTCCAGGGAAGGCACCAGAGCTCCCCTCAGTTGGGAAGCTGCCAGCCGACGAGGACAACTTCATCGCCAAGCCAGAGGCGAAGGCTCCATCCCTTTGGTTCACCTCTGGTGAACAGAGGCAAGGCTTCCAGCGCACAAGAGGGTGAGGATACGGGCCCCCGGGGTGGGCCACGATCATGTCAGCCTAGGCGGGAACGGGACAGCACGCCCTCTCCGGGGATCGCGAGGCCCACGTTATCGGTCGCCGTGGTCCCCGTCGCGGAGGGCCCCTCGTCATGGTCGTCACCTCCCGACTCACTCGCCTTCATTCTAGCATCTTAAAGGACTTGCATACTGATAGAATACATGAAGAATATTAGTTTTTATTATTAGTCAACATGTAAACATTTTGCACAGACAATAACTCCTAGGTTCAAGTGAAGAAGTTGCACTACCATAAAATGTAAGTTTTCTTTTCAGATGTCTTTCAAAAATAAATACTTGATACTCTTAGGATTGGCATCTGAAACTTTTCATGATAGCAGAGAAAAGATCTACTTATTTTTTTACACTTCAATTAATCTTCTTGCTTATCGAGTGAAAAAAAAGTAAAAAGTAACTGTTGTAGCTATTGGATTTTCCCCTTAACTAAATAAAAGAAGAAAAAGTTGACCGAAATTTAAAGAAATACCAATTTACAAAAGCAAGATTTGTTTCTTAGTCTTCAGACTCAAGTTTCTGCATTTCTAGAGAACTCTCCACTTCTCTATGATTCTCTATATTCTCCCTTGTGTATTTCACTTTCTCTTGGAAACAAGGAAGGAGAAAGAGAAATCAATCAATAAATAAGTCAATTTAAACTTCAAAAGAAAGAAAATCATAAAGAAAATCTCAAATGTTTGATATTGTTTATATTACAAAAGAATGGGTTTTGTGCCTAAGTAAGGTGTAAATATGCACAAAAAAAGGTATTAAAAGTAGGAGAAAAATGTTGCATGACACATCCTCCTACTAACCTATATCTACACATATACTTACGAAGTTATCTGGGCTGGGTTACTATGCTGCTGAAGCAGTTCTAGTACCTACTAACAGGTTAGGTTAAAATATGGTTAGGTTTTTTATTATTATTTTAAAATCTTATTTTTATTTTAAAATTTTAAATCTTAGCATATATTTTAAAAGGGAATTTTTAACATATTTCTCTGTTCAGAATTTAATTCCAGACTACTCTCTGGCTACTAATAATAGGTAAGGTTAGATATGTTTAAAAGACTTTTGAAATGCCCTTCTACACTTGTAAAATTTGATAAATCTTTAAATAAACCTCAGGCATGGCCAAATACACTTCTGAGATAGATGTCAGGCAGCCTGCAGCATTGCCTGCTGGTACTAATGGGAAAAGAGCCAAGTGGTGTTAAAGCCTCTGTGGTGACCAAAAATGCAAAGTAAATTGAGACTCATAGTTTTTAACTGCTAAGTTAAACTTCTGAGGAGGTTGTAATTAAATTGACATACTTCTCAGATATTTTGCAAACTAAAAATAAAATGGCTGGCCCAAAGCATTTATTATATGTAAAAGGTTTTTTTTGGCAAGCCAGACACATGGCTTCACATACACTTCTGGGATAGCACTTTCTTTCTACCTTCTGGTGTGCTTTTCAGCTAAGTTGGAGAATACAGTAGGACTTGAGACTTGAAAAAGGGTGAACTGTTTTTGTTATCAATTAAGAAGGCAGTTTCCACTCACATGCACACTTCTCCAAACAAAATATGAATAGGCTCATTCTATTGCCAAGAGAGAGATGGAAAAAAATAAAACATGATCAAAGCAGAAGTCAAGAAGCTTGCTTCCTAATTATCTATCTCTTCAGAGAGCTGAGACCTGATAACAATTCTTGACAAGCTTTGAGAATTAAGAAGCTGGACTTTTTTAGCATTGCCCATCAATTTATTTTCCTCACAGCAAGGCAGGTAATATTTTTTCAGTCATGACTTTCAAACACAGAGGACAATAATGACAAGGAAGTATTTTTCACATGTTATTTATACTTCTATCCCTACTTTCAAGCTATGGAAAACTGGAGGATGAAATAATTTTACAGCCAACAGCAATCCTTTTAAGTCTTATGTGAGCAGTTGCAATTCTAAAAAGACAATATGAAGTCCTAGAACAACAATAAAAACATAACAGAATTCCAATCTTTTCTCAAACCAAAAGAGAAGGAAATTTGCCCCATGGTGCTGCAAGTTCCCTAATTTCGTAAGAGAAACACAGAATCACAGAATGATGGGAGTTGGAAGGAACCTCTAGAGATCATCTAGTCCAACCCCCCTGCTCCAGCAGGGACACTTAGAGAACATGGCACAGGGTGGCATCTAGGCGGGTTTGAAGATCTCCAGAGAAGGAGACTCCACAGCTTATCTGGGCAGCCTGTTCCAGGGCTCTGTCACCCTCACAGTAAAGTTCCTTCTCCTGTGGAGAAAAAAAAAAAGAGAATGGAGTTATAACTGTACTCTTACAACAGCCTAACTTATGAAGTAAAACCATTTTTTTTTCTCCTTCTGGTATATGTTTACTTGTTTATAAATAATAATAATTTATTTTCTTACATGTTTATATTCTTAAATGTCAGCTTAAACATTGGTGCAATTTAAAAACCGTTAACAATGGAAAGTGGAGAAGGGTTGCATTTTTGCCATCCTGCTGTGACTAGATTAACAGTTCTATCTGAGGATGTTTAGTTTTCCCTTCTTGTCCGTGAAGCATTGTACAGATGCGTAGAAATAAGCCACAAGACCTGGTGAGCTAATGCATCAAGATGAAACTATACTGTAGAATATTTGCATAGCAGGGGTTTTCTTCTTAATATATTAAATAATACTCTACTTAGCTAAAGGTGATTAGATTTCGCGAGGTCAGAGAGAATTATATAATAAGAATCTGTGTGAAGATTGAATTTGTACTTACAAATGCAGAAAATTTATTTGTAGGATCTAAATGATTTTGAAGGAAGCAGCTTTGAGACAATATGTGCCAAGTATGTTAAATAAATGATCTCCTGATTTTGCTGTGCTATCTCAGCAGGTATATGAGTAAAATTTACTCTAGTTAGGTAACTTGTGAATAGAGTTTATAAAATTTACAGGACTGCTTTATGAGATATCCTTCACTCAAACATTTTATTTAAGACTTAAGATAGCATCCTAAACTCAAAGTATATGGTACTCTATTGAATATATATTTATGTAGCTCTTCCCATTTCTAAATTTTCTGTAGCTTTCCTTTATTTTTTTAGGATCATTTCAAGCAAAACTTTTCTATCATTTTAAAATCTTGCACATTAAATGAAAAATTCTTTGCTTTCTGGAATGTTCTGCTCTTAAATCGGTTAGTTCGTAACATTCACATGGATACAAAACTTGAAAGAAAAAAACACTTTCATGATGAAAGTATTGCATTTTGCTTCTTAGCAGCTATCTTAGATTAACATTTAAAGAAACGACAGGTACTACACTAACAATACACTAAAAATTGATGCATGCACCTAGTAAAAGAATAAAATCAACATAATTGATGCTTCTGACTTGTTATGACACAGATTTGTTGTAAAGAAATAATAAGCGGTGGTATATTATTGTCAAAAGGTATTCACTAAGATAAACATAACTCATATCAGCTCATATCAGCAAAAATATCACAGATGTTAAAAAAAATAAGTTTAGAATAAAAGATCCCATTATTAAAGTTTAGGCCTTCCATTTGCATAGAAAAAGAGCAAAAATACTTGTTTCTATACTGGAGCAAAATAAGAACAAGAAAAGCAACTGTTTAGTTGAGAGATATAAAATATTTCAATTACAACCTGTTTCTAAAGCAGGTCAAAATGGAATTAATGCATTCTTTTTAAGTATAACAACACCAACCCAAATTCTATTTTTGAATAGGTCCATTTGACATCAAATGAATAAGATTATGTCTTTTTTTTTTTCAGATTATTCAGCTTGTGTCTAACTGGTTTGGGATTCCATTTATTTATTTATTTATTCCAGTCTGTGAACATAAGATCTGCCCAACAAGTCCCTCTAGCTCAGAATTTTGTCTCTGGGAATGATAATAGTGAAGCTTTGAAAAGATGACATATCGGGAAATTACCTAAATCTGGCTAGTTTTCAGCCATTTCACCTTTGTATTTACAAGTGTGAGCATGATAGAGGGTATATTACTGCCAGTTGTTTTTGGTATCTTTTTATGGGTCTGTTTTCCATAATTTGCCTAATCCTTTCAGACTTACTAATGCCACTTGCCTCCACAAATGAATGTAGTAAAAATTACAGAAGTTTACTATCTGCTGACAAAAAAGTACTTTCTTTAATTTTCTTAACTGATCCCCTACTAGTATCAAGTGTCTCTTCATTCCGGTATGTCAGAAATTAATTAGTAGAAGTTCTGCACTCACCTTCATATATTTTTAATTGATTTTTATTTATGTTTGTTTCTAAATGACTAAAATGCCTCACTGAAGAGTGGAAATGTTTATGATGATTAAAATAATTAAATCATGTATCTCTACCCTCAGTATTGGTCAAGATTTGCTTCTTTTAAAAACTCACTTCTCATGTACTATTTTTTCCACTCTATTTCTTATATATTATTATTTTATTATCATTATTATATACTTTTTCCTAATACATATTCAACATTTTTTACTATACCTGGATAATCACATTCAGGTCAAATGTTCTGCTAAAACTCATAGATATCTATAATATAGATATCTATGCCTAGGTATCATAGATATCTAGGCATAGATAAAGAAGAGGTAGCTACACTAGAAACAGAAGTCTCTTAAAATGGATAGAAATAGTAAGAAAAGATAGGAAGAGATTCATCCTGAATTTTACAAATTTTATTGCCCCTACTTCCTTCCCTCACTTATGAACAGCATGCCTCTTTGCAAAATGTAAACATTAATTACTGCTCTGGTAATCAAAGCTTGAAAGAGGGGAGTAATGATTACAGCATCTGAGTGGCATTTTGATGTTTTAGATTGCTCAGAGCACCTGACTTCATTTTTTCTAATGCCTACAGGAATTATAGCAAGATTATGAATACAGACAATTATGCTCCATTTGGCCTTATTCCCCATGGATCTCTAAAATGTAAGACCAAGCCCTCTTACCTTCATCTTCAAAGGAAAGAATATGAGGAAAACTCCCTATGAAATCTATGGGGTTCTTTTATTCATCTGTTGTGACTGAATGTATTTATATACATATATCAGATCATTGGACAAAGAATATTTAGAAGACTGACAAATTAAACTTTAAACTTTTTTTAAACTTTTAAACTAAACTTTACTAAATCCTTTCATTAAAAAAATCTTCATGCTAATGATCAGTTCTTACTCAATATCCTCACTGTATAAACAAAACTGTTAGCCTTTACACTTATATTGTAAATTATTTGAGTGTACAATATTGTGAAGCTGATGTGACATATTTAAAAATATTTGATGTGGTTCTTGGTGATTTTTAGTCAGCAGAGTCAGTGATCAAACATAAGAGCTCATCAGCAAGAGAAGTGGGAAGTGGACTGTCTTCTTTGCTCCTGATAGTTTGCCTTATTTTGAGGTCTGTTAGCCAATCTGGGAGGCTTTCCTTTGTTTCAAATCTTCTGCACTTTGTCCTTTTGGCTGGCAGCTTTTGTTGCTTGGAATGCCTCCAAGGGAGTTAACACCAGTCTTTCTTTGCCCCTTTAGGGATTAGAGTGCTCATAACTTAATGTAAAATTGTGTCTCACTATGATTTCACAATGTTATAAAACACTTAGAAACATTATTTTGTGTTAGAAACTTAGAAACTTGTGTTTGGGTGTAAGGCAAACTAATATCAATTAGACTGTAATTAGCACATTAATTACCCTGATTAACAAATGTCTCAGGCCTCTGCCCAGGTTACACCTCATTCTGAACTTTGATGTTTGTGTATGCTTCAGCAATACAGAAATTTGCTGTTTGAAATGCCCAGTCGAGGGTATAGACTGGCAAAAAGACAAAGAATTTTACCAACATAATTTAAGTAGATTTTCCAAAACAGCCCTTGAGATTAAATGATGCTGCTTCTGCTTCTCTTCTATTAAACTACTTATTTACTGTATTCTTTCCTTCCCTGTGGCATTGAAGGTACATTCCTTTGTGACAATTCCCAGAGGTTCATGATATGCAATACCATGTAATACCTTTATAATAGCATTTTAAATAGAGCATTATCAAGTGAGACTGTACATCTCATCTGTGAAAGAAACCACAGTGAGATGAGTTTTCTGATATAGAAGTCTAAATAAGCTTGTGGGAAATCATAATTGGGGTTTAGGGTCCCTTTGAAAGGAATGGTGACCCCCATATAACATCAGAGCAGGGCATGCGCTCTCAAACGTTGTACAGGGGGGTCCTGATGCCCCCTGTATGACCCTAGCGGCTGGTACATGCTCAGTCAGGCCTGCCGGTCTGACTGAGCAGTGTCCAGAGCCTGACAGAAGGCTGTGGAACCCTGAGGGTGGAGGCTTGGAGCATCTGCCCCTGGAGGACTGACGGCCGGGCAACAGGGCCGGGCCAGTTAAGAAATACCTCCACATTAGCATGCCGCCACTCATGTCCCTGCTCCCCTCTGTCCCTCCCACTCTCCTCCCCTTTCCAGAAGTTATTTAAGTTGATGCATTTCCTGAATAAATGGATCCCCGCTTCTCTTACTTTAGTTGGTTTGGTTGTTATTTTGGAGCACTCCTGGTATTACTGTCGCTGATCCTTGTTCACTGGGGAACTGGCAAGGGCAGCGACAGGTGAACACACCCTGAGCGCCTGCTGCACTGCGATCCCGACCCTTGGGTGGTGCCCTGAGGAACATCTTTGGCTGTCACCCCCTGATAGCTATACGCCGGAGCGGTAAGGGAGTGCCTCGCCCCTTGGGGTGGAAAGGGGATTTCCCATCGTGGGGCAAAAGAACACGCAGCACCGCGAGGGTGGGCCCCGTATACTCCCGTGGCGGTGGGCTGGTTGGGAGAGGGGTTAATAAAGTTCGGCCTGGGACGCGGGCGGGATACCGCGCGGGCCGGACGCACGGGGCCACGTGCGAGAACATCGTCGGTCACGCCCTTCGCATATTACAACATAAGCTTCTCATTACTAGGATTGTAAACAGCTTAAAAATTCTGAATAATTCAAGTATGTAGCCTTTTCTCTAATGACTAGGAGACTTATGTTCTGAGTAATTTACCGATATGGACATCAAAAAACACCTGAAGTGAAACATCAGTCTCTATTTCTGACTGAGCACAATACTCGTTTACACACCACTTTTTTTATGTCTGTTATCTGCGCCTTCATATTTGACATAAGCATTATTTTTTAGAAGATGCACCTCATTACTCAGCTGTATTTACTTTAAATTTGCTTCCTACTAATTTCATTTTCTGCACCTTTGTATGATACAGGTAGTAAAGAAGCATTCCCTGATTAATCACTTATTATTTTTTTCATAATTTGTTTTCCCAAAAGAAGGTTTCTTCTTTTATAATCTCTCATTTCATGAAAACCATTTCATCTCTGTCACCATCCTTATCTTCATAAACCCTTACTGAAAGATGATGATCAGAAGCATTTACAATATTTTGTATTTAATTATAACAAATCTTCAGGAATGATAAAGCTCTGCCACAAGACACAAGGGTCGGTCAGGTCCGATATCAAGAGATTTACACCTGCTTGTCATTTCAGTGAGTGAATGGCACAGAGAAATCACCTGGGACAAGCTTAAATTTAGGAACTAAGGACAAGCTTCAAAGGGGGCATGAGGTAATCCAGGACAACCTGAGAAAGACCATAGAATATGAATGGACAGCTGAAGTCTGAGCCTCAGAATAATAGCAAAAGCAGAATGCAGATGTATACAAGCAGGTCTAGACCAGAAATGTTTAAATAAAAGAACTGAAAAGCTGAAATTACTCCAGGTGGAAAAAAAGCACAGAACAGCAATTTCCTAGAGTCAGACCTGCAGTTTAAATGACATCAGGTGTCATGACTTTTTTGAGAACCAACAAGCTATGCCACTGGAGAAACTTCTGTTAGTGATAACATCATCAGTGACTATACTCCTGGGGGCATAGCTGAAGTTTTTGTTCATTATATCATTAATAAGAATCCTAGCAAGAGAAAAACAAGGCTTCAAAATTCCTCTCTTAAAAATAGTGAAGAAATTTATATTTTTTGAGGCAAAATATGAAGTTTCAAATACTGAGTAAGTTTGAGTATGGAATGTATTTTTATTACATTCTTTTTTTCACACAAACTCTAGTCAAAAGAAAATGAGTTTAGTCCTCAATTCTTACATCGGTGCCAGAAAAAGTCTGTCAAAATATTTAGGTCAAGTGTTGACTAAATACAAAATGCTAAATATCTGTTTTTAAAATAGATATTATAGATATTCCTGTAAAGGAAATTCAAAGAGTGCAATGATAATTATGACAGATGGATTGCAGTTTGAAAAAAAAAAAAAAAGTTAGAAGAGAATCCTCAGAACCAGTGGCTGTGTGGCTGTTGCTGAAGACCAAAAAATCTGAAGGACCTCAAAGCCTGAATCCCTGCACTACCATTAGGATTGCATCTTATTCAGATTCTGAATTAGGAGAATTGCAGACTAAATTTTCAAAAAAAAAAAAAAAAAAAAAAAAAAGCAGGAAACAGAGAATATTTGTGAAGAATTCCTTTTTCTGTTGGTGACAGAATACTGTTAGAGAACAGTCATCAGGTTTCTGGCGACTAGGAGTTTTTCTAGATGAAGGGTTCCCGGATGATAATCAATCTATTACTGCTCAAGTTGCTTAGTGGGCAGGGGGAATAGACCCCTGAGTAAGAGGAGAACCACTAGTAATCAAAGTTAGGGGATTATCTGGCTTATCAGAAGCCATGGAAAAAGCAGCTTGCATTCAGGCAGTGTATGACTGGGGAAATAATGATTAGAACCCTCATGCATGCCTTGTACACATCCCTACTTGGACTGATCTGTTACATGATATGGTGAGTCGTAGATGAGAGATGGAATGGTCAGACCTTGAACCTCCATCAGCAAAATAGGGAAAGGAATCTGTAAATCAAATTTACAGTCTTCTGCGCAATAATTTATAGTGACAAGTGTTAGCTTTAGGAATGCCCGCCTATATGTTGCATGGGCAATCCACTGCCTGTATCAAGAAATTGGTTGAAATTCTGGAACGTAAAGTTACTCAATCTCCCCCTTCAAGCGGGAGTTTGCACCTCCCCTTCAAGTTTGTGCCTCAGACTTGGGCTGCCCAGCCTGCATGATACATGTTTTTAGTGGTCTGAAAACTAGGAACTCCAAATTACAACAACCAGTAAGGTCAAAAATTATGACATTATGTCTCCCTTACCCACTTTTATCTATTAAATTAGGTCCAGAATTTACTAATGCCTGTGTCCAAAGAACAAGCATAGGGTGCAAATATAAAGCAGCAGCACTGGAGGTAGCCACAGGTAAAACTATGGCCCAAGAGGGAGAAGGTAGCATCCAGGTGGGAGAATTATACTGATACTAATGCCACATTTAAGGGAGAAACTGACTGAGAAAGCAATAACTGGCAGGTCAATGGATGTCAGAAAGAAAGAAGGCTGGAAAGACATACTAGAGGAAGTAAGGAAATGTGACAAAAAAAAAAAGAAAAAAGAGTAAAAACCCATAACTCAAACTGCAAAATGGAATGGAATGGAAAGTTATTGAAGGTATGAGAGCTGGTTATAGATAAAGCGAACTGGGAAATGCAGAAGAGAAGGATTTAGCAAAAGAAAGCATTGTGCGAGGATGGCCTATACATTTGTCGGCGGGAAAGAGAGTTATTACTGTGTGCCAGCTAAGACTGCAAAATAAATCTTGTAGACTTCCTATACGCCTGGGAAGCTACTGATAATGGTAGTGCAAAATTAGTGCACGATAAATGTCTTCATTTTATTCCAAATGGGGTAACCTGTTTGATCTCACCCTACCAAGACAAGTTTTGTGTTCTCTTACAGTGATCCTCAAAAAGGCAAATGAAAGCACTGCGTCTGAGTTGCTGGACTGAAGTCTCTCTAGCATGTGTACATTATTCAGTAGTAATTTTAGTGTGTAAACCCAAACTGTAGTTTAAAAATAATGATCGGTTCCAGCATATCATCTCCTCTTATTGACCTACTCTGTTTACAGAATCACAAAATGGTTAAGGTTGGAAGGGACCTCTGGAGATCATTTAGTTCAAACCCCATGCTCAAGCAGGGACACCTAGAGCACGTGGCACATCCCTCTCCATAGAGCTGCTTTCCAGGAGGTCAACCCTTAATCTGCACTTGTGCCTGGGGTCCTCCCAAAGTGCAGGACCGACCCTCCCAAGGTGCAAGGACCCCACTTGTCCTTGTTGAACCTCTCTGCTCACCTCTCCATCCTATATAGGTCTCTCTGAATGGCAGCACAGCCCTCGGGAGTGTCGACCACTCCTCCTAGCTTAGTGTCATCTGCAGACTTGTTGAGGATTTACTCTATGCCCTCGTTCAAGTCATTGATGAACAAGTTGAAGAGCACTGGACCCAGTACGGACCCTTGCGGGACACCACTGGCCACAGGCCTCCCATCAGACTCACTCCCATTTATCACCACCCTCTGGGCTCTGGTATCCAGCCAGTCCTCAATCCACCTCACTGTCCGCTCACCCAGTCCACGCTTCCTAAGCTTTCCAATGAGGATGTTATGGGAGACTGTGTTGAAAGCCTTGCTGAAGTCAAGGCAGACAACATCAAGGCCTCTCCCATTGTCCATTCCGCTGGTCACTTCATCATAGAAGGCTATCAAATTTGTCAGACATGATCTCCCCTTGGTGAGTTCATGCTGACTACTCCTCATCACTTTCTTTCCTTGCCATATGTAGAGATGGTGTCTAGGATGAGCTGCTCCACCACCTTTCCAGGGACAGAGGTAAGGCTGTCTGATCTGTAGTTTCCCGGCTCCTCCCTCTTGCCTTTTTTGAAGATTGGAGTGGCGTTGACTTTCTTCCAGTCCTCTGGTACCTCCCCTGCTCTCCATGACCTCTCAGAGGTAATGGAGAACAGCTGAGCAATGAACCCCACCAGTTCCCTCCGCACTCTTGGGTGCATCCCATCCAGGTCCATAGATTTATGGGTGTCCAGTTTCCCTAAATAATCCCTAACCTAATCCTCCTTGACCATCAGAAAGTCCTCCTCTTTAGCCTTCTTTTCTCTGGCTTCATGGGAACTGACCTTCGCAGCAAAGACTGAGGCAAAGAAGGTATTTAGTAACTCTGCCTTCCCTGCATCCTTCGCCACCCTCCCCATTCAGCAGCGGACTAACATTTTCCCTAGTCTTCCTCTTATTGCTGATGTATTTGTAGAAGCCCTTCCCGTTGCCCCTGACATCTCTCGCTAACTCTAATTCAAAAGGGGCTTGGCCTTTCTCGTAGCATCCCTACATTCTCTGACAATGTTACCATATTCTTCCCATGTGGTCGGGCCCTTCTTCCACATTACGTACATGCTCTTTTTCTCATTGAGTTTACCCAACAGCTCCTTGCGCATTCACGCAGTCTCCTGCCCACCTTGCTTGACTTTCTTCATATAGAAATGCACTGATGCTGAGCTTGGGGAAAGTGGTGCTTGAATAGTAGCCAACTCTCCTGGACCCCCTTTCCTTCCAGGACTCTTGCCCGGGAGATTCCCCCAAGGAGCTCCCTGAAGAGGTCAAAGTTAGCTCTCTTAAAGTCCAGGGTTGCAATCCTACTTTTTGTCCAGCTTCCTACTCGCAGAATCATGAATTCCATCATCTCGTGGTCACTGCAGCCAAGATTGCCCCCAACCTTCACATTTCCCACTAGACCATCTCTGTTAGTATCAGGTCTATCAGGTCTAGCAGCGCCCTCCTTCCCCCCTCCTCTTCTTGGCTCCTCAACCACCTACATCAAGAAGTTATCTGCGATGTTCTGGAGGAACCTCCTGGACCATCTTCTCCTAGCTGTGGGATTATCAGAGTGGATGACGGGTGACCATAAGGACCAGGGCCTGAGTTTAGTAACTCTCTGTTCTTATCTTCTGCAGTGCTTTAATATGACTACTTTTAGACAATATGCCTATTCCTTACACCCATGAGAAGAACAGCGGGCAAGATTGTCCCACCCTTCTAAAATAATCATTGATTTGGAAACTTTTAGGACTTCATGGATTTTATACCATTTGGCCCAGGATTTTGTTTCAGTTCAGTAACAAACAAATCAGCTTTGTGATATTGCCAAAATGTGATAAATTGCTCCAACTGGGAACAACACAGTAAGTTCAGGTACTATTGACCAGTTTGCATTTCCCTAAAAATAGTCTGACTGTACCATAACCATAACATAAAATACAAATTAGTAAGTGTAAAATTTACACCTCATAATGCATTCTGTATTACCTCTGGTTATGCTCCATCTGGTTTGATCTGAGCCTGCAATGATGGTAATATCTCTTTATGGGTTAGATTACCTGAACTCCAATGTACCTTGGGACTTCCAACATTGTGCCCCACATTGAAGAGGATTCCTGTCCACCCCCACTGGATGGCTCGAACAAAACAGACAGCAACAGAACAGTTGGGACATGTAGAGGGGTGACGGAACCCAGGAGCAGGCATAGCCCAGGAAATGGAAGGATGTATATTTTTTTGAATTTGGTGGTGTTACAGTGTGAACATGATTAAACTAGCCTATCAAGTAGAAAAATTAGACTTTTAAGAACTTCACAGCCCTAGATCTGATGCTGTTACACACAAATTCAATCATGGCAGAGAAAAGAACAACTGAAAAAAATAAAGAATTTTGAAGGCTGAAGATTATTATTATTATTATTATTATCTAATCTAAAGGAACGCTTTATTTGCCGTGTATTTCCTGGCAAGTAATGTACATTTACTCCTTAGGGGTGTACTGATGAGTAAATTTACAGTATTTGAGTCTGATTCTGCATCAAAGAAAATGTGGATTCCTTTTTGTGGAAAAAAAGGACAGCCCCCCTGGGAGAAATACAGGAGCATAGTCAGGGAATGCAGAGTTATGACGAGGAAAGCTATGGCTCATTTGGAATGTAAGCTGGCGAGGGATATTAAGAATAACAAGAAAAACTTTTTAAAATACATAAACAGCAGAAGGAAGACTAGGGAAAATGTGAGTCCCTAGTGAACAGGATGGTAACCCTGGTTACGAACAACACAGAAAAAGCAGAGTTGCTGAATTCCTTCTTTGCTTTGGTGTTTACCAAGGGCAGCCCAGTAGAGTCCCAGGCCCTAGAGACGAAGGAAGAAGCTGGGAGAGAGGAAGAATTACCTAGAGTAGAGGAAGATTGGGTAAGAGATCTCCTGAGGAACCTCGATACCAACAAATCTATGGGCCCTGATGGGATGCACCCCAGAGTGCTGCCTGAGCTGGTGGACGTCGTAGCCAAGCCGCTCTCCATCATCTTCGAAAGATCCTGGAGAATGGGGGAGGTGCCAGAGGACTGGAAGAAGGCCAATGTCACGCCAGTCTTCAAAAAAGGCAAGAAGGAGGATCCGGGCA
>JAWLRI010000760.1:1074899-1114655 GCA_034781795.1 Crypturellus tataupa | reverse complement strand
CTGACACCCCAGAGGGCTGTGCTGCCATCCAGACGGACCTGGACAGACTGGACAACAGGGCAGAGAGAAACCTCATGAAATTCAACAAGGCCAAGTGCATGGTCCTGCACCTGGGGAAAAACAACCCTAGATATCAGTACAGGCTGGGGACCGATCTACTGGAGAGTAGCTCTGCTGAGAAGGACCTGGGCGTCATGGTGGATGACCGGTTGCCCATGAGGCAGCAGTCTGCCCTTGTGGTCAAGAGGCCCAATGGGATCCTGGGGTGCATTAAGAGGAGTGTCTCCAGCAGGTCGAGAGAGGTGATTCTGCCCCTCTACTCAGCCCTGGTGATGCCACATCTGGAGAACTGTGTCCAGTTCTGGGCCCCCCAGTACAAGAAGGATGTGGAGCTGCTGGGGAGAGTTCAGTGCAGGGCCACGAGGATGATTAGGGGCCTCTCTCTATGAGGAGAGGTTGAGGGGAGCTGGACTTGTTCAGCCTGGAGAAGAGGAGGCTGAGAGAGGATCTAATTAGTGTCTATAAGTACCTCAAGGGAGGCAGTGAGGAGGATGGGGCCAACCTCTTTTCAGTAGTGACCACTGACAGAACAAGAGGAAATGGCCACAAACTTAAAACACCAAAAGTTCTGCAGGAACTTAAGGAAATTTTTTTTGTCAGGGAGGGTGCCAGAGCCCTGGAACAGGCTGCCCAGAGATGTTGTGGAGTCTCCTTCCCTGGAGATCTTCAAGACCCGCTTGGATGCAATCCTGTGCCACGTGCTCTAGGTGGCCCTGTGTGTGCAGGGAGGTTGGACTAGATGACCTCTAGAGGTCCCTTCCAACCTTAGGCATTCTATGATTCTATGAACTGTTTTTCTGGGAAGGTTCAGAGCATGAGCCTAAGGGGGGAGCTCCGAATGGCTGTGACTGACCAGTAAGCTCCCACAGTGGAAGAAGCTCACAGGAGATTGGAAAAGACCAAGTATCCATGAGGCTGAAGAATAATGTAGGTTGTGAATCATTCACCACAGTAGTTGCAGAGAACAATGACTGACTTGATTGCAACATAAAGGGGACCAGAGAGTAGCCTTTGTTTTAGGTAAACAGCTGTATCTGTTGTAACTGTATCTCCAAGAAAACCAGATCAACAGGGTGGAAAGTGTATAGCTCAATAGAGAGTATAAAACTCAGCTCAATAGAGAGTATAAAACTTGAGCAACTAACAAAGGAATTTCTGAGAGAAGAAGCAGCTTGAACTAGCTGCAAGCTTCCTGGAGACTGGCACACCCAGTATCATGACATAGAGTATATTATGCACACTGATAATGGGAATCACACTAGTGCTGTGATTGAAAAGTATATTGCAAAAAGTTATTTATTGATAAATATAACTTACACTTTTATTGTGATTTCAGTATATTGCTGTATCACTCTGCTAAATCAAAAATCCTCTGTAACCTCAAGACCTTCGAAGTAAGCTTTTATATTAAACAATACACCTTCTTGTAATGGAGACAGAAAATTTCTATGATATGTAGAATCATAAAAATCTCCTGCGGGAAGCAGAAGCCAGACCTTGAGAGGGAAGGTGTTTGCCTCCCTAGGCTGAGTGATAAGGAGCATGGATGCAACTGCTCAGCCCGGTTCAAAGACAACCACCTCTGAAAGCCCGTTGAAGACGGCTGCTCGACCAGGCTCGTAGCCAACTTAACTGCAGGCATCCTCCAGACTATCTTTGGAGGTCAAACACTGGAAAATGAGGAAGAAGAGGAGGAAGGCAGGACCCTTGAATTGAGGACCTGAACCCCTGATTGACATGCGTGCCCACACACCCAGCAGGGAGAGCTGCTCAACTGAAGGCAGCCTTTGTCCTCCCCCACGACCTGCCTCCTGGGTCCTACTCACCCTATGTGCCAGGATGTGTGGGGCATAAAGGAGGGCAGTGAGGAGGGGCGAGTGGGTGGGAAGAAGAAACTCCTAACTCTGAGACCTGTGCTGTCTCCACGGGAGCCAGTCAGCAACTCTCTCTCTCTGATCTGCCAGCTCGAGAGGATGTTCAGGTCCAGTATCCTTCTGGCAGGTATCACCTCGTGAGTAGTTGTCCATACTTTGCTTCTTTTATGTATTTTCACCCAAATAAATGCTCGATGTAGTTGCCTCATTCTGGCGTGATTATTGCCAAATCCCAAGCCCATCCGGAACACCTCCATATGTGGAATATCTAAAATTTGGTCAGAGCACTGCAGTCTGACCATGCCCAGTGAAAAAGTATCTCTCTTGTCCCCTCAGCATCTGCTTCACTGCATCTATCTAGTCCTCTGTCTTTCAGAGGCTTCTGGTCCTCTGAGTGTCCATGTCCAAGGACTGGCCAGGACATCTTGCTTCTCTCTGACCTGAGTAGATGGGTTTCTTCACAGGGTGCCTGAGATTGGTGCTACCATGCTGCGAGACAGGTAGGAGCTCTGGGCTCCCTTGTCTTCCACGCCAAAACAGTGAAACTGTTTTTCTGATTTGGATCCTAAAGTCAGATGCCTGAAGTTATGCAGTAGGAGTACTTCTCTCTTCCCAACTTGTCCTGGGTTCTGCTGTATCTCAGACTCTACTTTACAAAAGATTTACTTTTTTTTGTCTTAAAATATGAATTTGACTTATGAGTTCGATGTATTTTTAAAGATGTCTTGTATGTCATAACAGCTGCCTTGAAAATACTAGAGGAGCTATTTATTTTTGTAACAGTTAAGATTATTATTTTTGTTCATACTAACAAAACTTATAACAACATTTATTTTTAAAATGAAATGTTCCCAGAAAACATCCATCCGACACCAGCACTCAAGCAGGCTATTCAGGAATAAAGAAAAAAAAAAATGAAGCAAACTTCAGTAGATAAGGATTATCTAAAAAAATCTATTTTTTTCAGAGGAATGGAAAATATTCTTTGTTTGAAATTGTAGTTTTCTTGTTTATTTTATTAAAAAAATATTTGATCAATTTTATCAATATAGGTTTCTTATCTTTGTTGTTAAAAAGCAAAGCGTTACCATAAGTTTTTGACATATATATTCTAAAGAAGCACTAATAATTAGATTTGCTAGAAAGCTATCTTTTATTTCACAATTCAGGATTTCTGAGTTACTGACATCTTTGTTTGAAGTCTACCTCACAATTTCAGAAATCAGAATTGGGCAAAGAATCATTTTTAAGCTTTTGTTTGTTTATTTGCTTTTTAGAGTGTAGCCACTTTATCTTGTTTTAAGACTTATTAAAATATTTTGGGACTTGTGCTGCTCCTGTTTTCCTACAATCTAAACAGACTATTCCAAAAGATCACAGAATAACAGAATGATTCAGATTGGAAAGGAATTCTAGAGTTCATTTGGTTCAACCCCTCTGCTCAAGCAGGGTCCCTTAGACCACACTGCACAGGACATTGCATGTCTGGGCGAGTTTTGAAGATCTCCAGAGAAGGAAACTCCACAGCCTTTCTGGGCAGCCCGTTCAAGTGCTCTTGTCACCCTCCTAGTCAAGAATTTTTTCCTCATGTTCTGAAGGAATTGCCTGTGACTCAGTTTGTTGTTCAGTTTGATGTTGTTGCTTCTTGTGCTCTTGCTGGGCACCACTGAAAACAGTCTGGCCGCATCCTCTTGACCCCTTCCCTTAAGATATTTGTACATGCTGATAAGATCTCCTCTGAGTCTTCTCTAGGATAAACAGACCAAACTTTTTCATCCTTTCCTCATCTGAAGAGGAAAAGAGTTCTATATCTACCTTACTTTGCTTAGCCAAAATGTCTTCAAATTAAAAAATCAGCAATGGATTTCTTTTTTTTTTAATGATGAAACACAAATTATAATTGGTTTTGCAGAACCTGTGCTGTATGTTATTTGCACAACATATAGAAGAAACTTTGTATATTTCTGTGGTAAAACAAGTAAATATGAGTGAAAGCTTTTAATATCTTGAAAATGTAAACTTATTTGTATAACATTCTTGATAATTAGATTACTATTTATAAAACTTAATATAACATATTTTACATAATGCAATGCAAATAAAATATCATGACTTAAATGGATTTTGCAGTGCAGGTTTCTGTTCAGAAATGGGTATTTATGCTCAGTAAATTCTAAATAAATACTGTTTCCTCTAGAATTCTTTCCTTGAGGGATATTTCTGTGTAGCATAGTTTCATTCACTTTTCTGTCCCTGAACTCAGAACAGTAGTGATAGCCTATATGATCTTTGACTGTAGCTGTCATCCCCTGTCACAGCCTCTTGATCCAGTGAGGGGACTTACGGGAATATATGGGATGAGTGTATAGGAACAAAAGGAAAAAAGGACTGGTATGAAAGGTGAGCTAATGACAGAGACAGAGAAAGAAAGTTTTTATTACCTGAAATGGAAGCAATTTGTAGAAATTGTAGGCAGCCTCTGGGGGAGGCCTGGCTGCCAGGCCATGAGGCCAGCTTTGGTGTAATATCTCCTCGAACAGTTGTATTCTAAAGGCAATATGATCATTTATGAGTGCCAGCTGCATGGCCACGTGTTGCCTAGCAAGGAGGCAGATCCAGAGTTTTTGGTGAAGATTGACTTTGGACGTGACAACAAATACCTTTTAATGTTTTGGCCAAAACTATTCATGGAAGCAGGAAAAAAAAAAAAAAAAAAAGATTTTGGTCCATGTTTTCAGAACAGTTATTTTTTCAGAACAATTACAAAAATGTGAACCTCTTCAAAGATATTTTCTTCAAAGATGGAAACTAGAAATCTAAAGATAGAAAGTAAGGTCAGAGAAAAGATTTTCCAAAGCATAGAGAGACAGATAAAATGTCCCCACAGTTATTCCTTCCCTTCCCCACCCCGAAATCAATATCTTTCGGATTTCTGAGATCTGCCAACAGTTCATGAATATAACAAATAAACACCTTTGAAAGAAATCAGTCAAGGCAAACAGAAACATAAATGGTGTTGTATGAGGTTGCCGTGTACTCGTAATCTGTCAGCCCAGGTCGATCAACACTGAAATGAAATGAGGAAGAATAAATAGCACCTTCATCCTACTTCCAGATGGAGGAAGTCTGGAAATCCATCAAAATGCCTGAGAAGATCTCTCTTAGACTACAATGAGCCAAGGTAATATTCCCAGGATATAAACACTACTAGAAAAGAAGAAAATGATTTTCCTTCTTCTTGGAAAGAGCTGATTCTTCAAGTGACAAGAATTCATTTAGTAAATTAAGTTAGGAAGTAGCCATGGTATTAAAATCCATTTGTGAGAATGCCAGCAAGAGTTATAATTCCTTACCTTATTAGTTTTTATCATATCATCCTTATTCAAAATTTGATTATCGTAATACGAAATAAGAAGTCAATAATTGCACATGAATATTACTTTGAATTTTTGCTTTTAACTGCTAAGATTATTTAGCATAGCAAATAAATAAATTGTCATACTGACAGCTATCCAAATACTAAGACACATGCAGATAAGCCATCTTGGAAAGCCCATTACCTTCCTTTGTCCTCTCATTCCCATGAGGTAGCAACCTGCTTGATATTTCATATGGCACAGCTCACATCGACAGTCTTCTGATCACTCCTTTAAAAAATAAAAGTGTACTCATTGTATTTGCAATAGAGATGTGAAGAAACATCGTATATGTAAAGTAAAACTAAACATCTAATGACCCAGAAGTAAGTTAAGACCACATTTCTTTTTCTCAGAAATTATATTACTTAGATGTATCATGCCTTCCATCTATTATATGCATTTATTATACCTTCTAGTTGCTATGGAGCTGATAGCCCTTTCTTTTTCCTTTCTTTTTTTTTTCTCTCTAAGTTGACTTGCATGGTTTATGGCACTAGATTTTTCTCCTAAAGTTTCTGAATATTTTCTCAATTGTTTTTTTCTCTATCTTTTTAGATAAAAGTCTTAGCTAGTGACAAATTAATGTCAGGAATGTACATATTGCCATCTGTGAATTACCTGTGACAAACTACATAGTTGAAGCACTCGAAATTCCAACTTCCAAGTCTTTCTCTTTTTTTTTTTTCCCTTTTTTCCCTTTTTTAATGAAAGCAAAACATTCTACAACTGTGTTCATGCTCTCTGATGTAGCAATGTCCATAGAGCACTATGTAATAGTACATTTTAAATTCAATCACTGGTATATACATTTCTTCACTTTCTGTGGGAGAAATTTCAGAAACCAAATTAAATGCCTTAAAAGTAAACACACAAATTTGATAATAACTAGAACTCTGATGGAATTTTACTTAATGACCAATACAGATTTATTGGTTCTTTATTGTCTCTCCACTTTGTGTTTCTATCAGTTATACAGTATATATCATGGATTTTATACTTGAATTATAAGCTTTCTTGAGAGGTTGTCTCTTCACTCCATGTATGCACAGCTAACTATCAATATAGCATCTTATAAATGAAGGTTCTAAACATCATATTGATACAAATAATACAACTGAAAATAATCTCTATATTTTTATTTACTTATCAGAGCACAAGATTGAATACTTTTAAGATACGAAGTATGCCTGGTTCTGAAGTGTTGTGTATATGTAAGATTTTTGCTATGTTTACTCAAATACTACAACTAAAAGGTGGGAAGCTTCATGTATGAGTTCAATAAAAAAGCGGGAACTCAAGGACTAAAGCACTTAAAGCAGTGTTTTCAAAATTTTAAAGAGAAAGAACAACTACGATTAGGGAATCTAAAACTTCAATCAAGTCAAATTGCCAAAGTCCTCAAAACACATTTTCTACTTAGTATTTTTCTTCCAGAAACAGACAAAGGGACAATGGACAGCTAAAAATAATTCATGTATCTTTCTTCATATTTTGTGTAGGCACAGAACTGGTGCATGATGGAAGTCAAACTGTACCCTTTGAAGACATAAATTATCCCATGAAAAAATGAAGCTAATGAAAACCTCTATGTGGTTATGAAAAACATGTATAGCAATGATATTATTGCATAATATCCCATAATTAAATGATTTGATAATATTAATTTGCTATTGCTACATGAAGATAGAGAAGTAAATACTAAAAACACTTCTAAAAAAAAACCCTTCACATAATGTTTTTGTGTGTGTTTACTTATGCCCTTCATTTTAAGTCACTCTAAACTCATCACTGCGGACATTAATCTTCATCATTTTTATCTGAGCTGTAAACAATCTTTTATGCACTGTAAGCGGTTTAGCACAAATACATCTACAAATAACATTTGAAGCTTAATAGATTGGCAGTCTTTCTTCTGAAAGTCTTTCTGTCATTAAAAAATCTGAGCAAAATCCAAAGAATGGAGAAGTCTTGGAAAGATATTTCTTTGTCTGTCTGTCTGCTTGTCTGTCTCTTTCTCCCTATCTCCCTGTCCCTCTTCCTCTGTCCTTCTTTCCATCTCTCCCTCTCTCTCCTCATTCTCTCTTTTTTTTGTCCCTTTCTATATATCTTTCATTCTCCCTCTTTCTTTCTCTTTCTCCTCTCCTTATCTCATACTCTTTCATTCTCTCTCTCCTACTCTTTGTCTCTTACTCCTTCTCTTATTCAAGAGAATATTCAATATTCGCTTATTCTCTTTTTTTTTTTTTTTTTTTTTTTTCCCAAAGCATTGCTAATTTTGCAGAAGAGAGAAAGAGGAATTTTGCAGAGAGAATTTGTCTCATACAGAGTCAAGCTCTATGCAGCAATTTAGAGCAATGCTTAGTAATGCTGACAGCTATGCTGTTATTCCTCTTTGGATGACTAATGGAACCAAAGACTTTTAAATGATCTAAATGGGAAAAGATGTAACATTTTAAAGATGAAAACATTAGTAAGCTTTGAAAAAAATGTGACCAAAAATAGAGTCTAATTAATTTCCCTGACAGAAAATTATGGCATTGTATTTTAACTGAACTGTTTACTGGAGCTCAACTCATGTATTTTCTAACAAATACCTCTGGCTGTGACCTTATGCAGTATATTGTTTTGTAACTCCAGTGCATATTCTAGGTATTCTAGCTCTACATGTCCCAAGTTAAATTACTACCATGAGGCTTTACAAAAAAATCACAAAGATTTTATCAGAAAACAGTAAGTTTTGTTCAGCCAGCCTATGAAATTTATGAGGGAATTTTATGAATAGCATAAACTATAATGTGCATAAAAGGACTCCTAGAAATTTTGTTAAATTCAGTATGCTTTTTAAAAGTGTTTCTTTTAATGAATATTTAAGATTTTTTTTGTAATGAGTGATTAATATTTACATTTAAACTGTTTTTCACATATGTTTTTGACAAGAAAAAAGGGGTTTAATATTCATATTTTAAGTATTAACGGTTTATTTTTTTCAATGAATGTGCCACATATGTTGGAGCATTTCATTATTGAAGGAGTCGTTGGTAAAATCATGGGAAAGAAGAACATGGAGAAAAAAACTTAAAAAATAAATTTAATTGAATCAATTTTTTTTATGTAAAATAATGTGAAATGTAATTTTACTTTGTTGCAAGTTACTCACAAAGCAAGCTTCAAACTCTCAACATTTTCTAGTAGAAGTCAGATGGGAAAAATATGGATATTTGCCATAAATTTGAGCAGTTTGTCTAGTAGGAATACACTGAAATATTGACATGCTAAATCAGAATCATAGAATCATAAAATCATCATGGTTGGAAAAGACCTTGGAGATCATCTAGCAAATTCTGTAATACTGTAGTACTTCTACTAAAAAAACATTGAACAGAGAACACTCAGCTTTGATAAAATCCAAGTAAGATTTTAATGTTTGCAGTAAAATGATAGTAAAATAAATAAATGCTCATTCTGGGAATGCATAACAGTACTGTAAACTGAGTTCTAATGAGCAAAAACATTTCCTATCATTGTTTAATTTCCAGCATAATTAGATGCTCTGACTAATAGTATGCAAGGTTGCTGGAAATGTAATCTTCAAACATACACAAACAGATTTGTGCTCTTACATACTGCACAGTATACAGCAGAGTTCATTTTTTTCTGGTCTGTCACAGTATATTGCTTTGCATAGTAGTAATTTTACGATCCACAACTGTGGTTCCTTAACTGTTATTACAATACAAACAATAACTACAACCATTTTAAGATAAAATTATTATTCTTTGAAAATTATGGATTGATAATAAATGTATGGATGAATTACTTCTTATATCTTAACCTATGTAGTGAAAATGGATATTTTTTGCATCCAGAAGTACATGTATTTAGTATTTACATACACAGTGGTACCTGTTTCGTTCAGCAATATCATAGAATCATAGGATCATAATGGTTGGAAAAGACCTTTAAGGTCTTTGAGTAACTGTAAACCCTTAAACATCCTATCTACTAAACTATGTCCCTAAATGCTTCATCCACACATTTCTTGACCACTGTCGGGGACAGTGACTCCACCAGTTCCCTGGGCAACCTCTTACAGTGCTGTCTTTCTGTGTAGAAATTCTTCCTAATTTCTAGCCTGAACCTCCCCAGGCACAGTTTGAGGCCATTTCCTCTTGGCCTATTGGTAGTAATTTCGCAGAAGAGATTGACCCTCGCCTCACTACGACCTCCTTGCAGGTAGTTGTAGATAGCAATAACATCTCCCCTGAGTCTCCTCTTCAGACTTCTCCAGACTAAATAACCCCAGCTGGTCCTCAAAAGGTCTGTGCTTTAGCCCCTTCACCAGTTTTATTGTCCTTCTTTGAACACACTGCAGCACCTCAATGTCTTTCTTGTAGTGAGGGGCCCAAAACTCAAGCCAGTGTTTGAGGTGCAGCCTTACCAGCACAGAGTACAAGGAAAGATCACTTCCTTGGTCCTGATGACTACACTGTTCCAGAAACAGGATACTGATGATGTGGCTCTGAGCAACCTGTTAGAAGCACCCCAGAATTTCCTTCCAATTTCAAAGATTCTATAATTATGTGGTGCTATGAATTTATGACAGTTTTTACATTGCTTTCCTTTAGTATTTTATGGAATTCCATTACTTCTTGTGAAATGAAGCAGGAGAGACCCTAATGAGCCCACAGGAGTGATTCATTTGCCTGCCAAGCAGGTGTATTCCAAATTCAAGAGCATTAAAAACTAGACAGCAAAGTAATAAGGGCTTATTTAACTATCTGACCTCTCTCAAGAACTCTAACATAGAACTGAATCATAAGTATGCACAACATGGCAGATGTCAAGCCTCATGAATACATATAAATATTCATCAACTTATGGAATCCAGAGCTACCCACTGAGAGGGTTTACATTTGAACAAGAAAATCAAAGCATTCTGACCACATGCTTAAAACATAATTCATAATTTGAAAAGCAATTATCACATAAGAAAAGCTTTATGGCTATTAAAATATTAATCCTTATGGGACGATTCATTTTTCTCATTCTAATGAAATATTCTTTGAAGTAAAAGTAGAAAAGATTTTTAGGGGAAAGATGACTGATTTTTTAAAGTAAGTGCCAGATAATTGTGAAAACTCTTAAAATGTTTTGTCATAAGAGAATTTAACAGTAGAGTTCATGTTATTCTGTTTGGTCTTAGTTCCAAAGAACATCCCTAGTACATTTAATTAACTAATATAGATGCATCTGTAGTGATCTACCACTAAAGGAAGCTCCAACTTCCACTTGAGAGTTCCTATCCACTCTGTACCTACCTACTCTGCCAGTAGTGGTACCCACTCATCTGAGTCCATGATGAGTTTAGGAAGGTAAAATGTCAGAAAATTATGCACGTTTGCCTAGGTTAATTTCTGTCCATATTTCTTCCTGAACCAGTTTACCTGATGGTAATAGCTAATAGCCAGAGGATAGAAAAAGCGGTGGAAGACTTCGTAAGGAACTGTGGAAAGGGGAGTGGGGCTGCTTGGAAGAATGGCTCAGCTGCAATGTCAAATTGCATTACCATTTTCTATTTTGTGCCCATCATACCTGAAGAAAGTGAAACTATCTTCATTTGACAGGCAAGATCCACATCTTTTCAAGTTTCCTTCTTGCTTTGTTGGTATAGATAAGAAAAATGTTCTAATATGGACTATGGGCACTTAAAAGTTTATTCTTGTTTTGCCTATTCTGGCAGCTGGTTGCTCTTCTTTCATGTGAATTGTAAAATTGTAAAATTAATATTAAACATTATGTAAGAGATAAATTAACCTGATATTATATAGTTCATGATCTCTGGGTATACAAACCTTCTCTAGGAGCTAATATGAGATGCAGATTACATATTCATCAGTAATAAAGTATATTCCTCTGCCCACTCTAAATTTTAGGAATGCTTTGTTGCAGCAACTCATTTAATGCAGCACTTGCAGCCCTGTGAGTGTTCAGGCTTTCGAAGGACAGGCTTCTCAGCTGGTGTATATGTGTTTAGCTATATGATCATAGTCTAAGCCTGTCCATGCTTCATAGTGAGTTTCTGCAGGTGGGTAACATGTCAAGGACTCTCAGACCTCTGCTCTGCACCAATATTACTAAATAGTTTCTCTTAGATGTAATCTAACTAACTACAACTGCAACCGAATGTTCTGCATCAAGTTTATTTTAGATTTTATGTACAGGTCTGTGTACAAAGAAATCTATATTTTGAAGAAAAGTATGCCAAAGAAATGGAAGAGGTGTGTATGTAGTACTGAAAAATGTCTTCTAGAGATAAGAGTCAACTGATGAAAATCTAAAGCAAAGCGATTTTTCTTAAATATAGTCTGGAACGTAAAGCAATCCTCCAGTAATAAACTTATGTTTTTTGCAAAATGTGAAGAGAAAACCTACTAGATCACATTGTCTTAGGAAGGAGCTGTCCAGTCCTATTTAATCTCTTGTTCTTCAAAAAGGTTTGAAAATATATCCATTCTTCCTAAATTTTATATGTGCTCAGAGAGACAAATAGTTTATGTATTCTTCCATCCTAAAACAATGAAACCCACGGAAACAAAAGAATCTATTTTTATTGCTGTGTGAGTGGCATGTTAAAAGAGTTTTGGAGTGGAATATGCCAGAGCACATCATACTTTTGGGAAGTGATATATGTCATCTGCAGAGTGCAGTTAAGGGTTCAGTGGCAGCAACAGAACCAAATCTAATACTACAGGACAGAGAAGGGACACAGACTTATCCCTGCAAGCAACGTAACATAGAAGACTATTTTAGATTAGCCTTGAAAAGGACCTATTTAACATCAGCTTTTAACAGCAACTTTTAACATAAGGGAAATTTTGGAATGTTTAACCCAAAGAATAAATAACTTAGATGCAGGTGAAATATGTTTGTGAGATATGTGGGATCTGAAAGCTATTCTCACATTGAAAAAATAATTGACAAATTTTCTTTGTTTATGAAACTTTTAATTATGTATTGTTAGATGTTGCTATGCTGTTCTAAATGTGGACTATTACTAATGGCCACAAGTATGTTAAGCAGAGTTAATGCTCACCTGACATACATACATATGTCCCTGGTATCTGTCTTATCTTGAGAGTACCGTTCTTTTTACTACATACAAACTCATGATAATCCAAAATATATCACTTAATTTCACAATTTTGAAATTTTCCAAATTAAGGTACCATGTATATAAAAATGTTCTAGAGTCCTTTTATTTTACATCATATTTTTAATCTTTTATATAGCTAGATGTATAGAATTTGGAGTTGTTAGTGGATCTTTCTGAAGTCCTGAGAATAGTAACAAAAATGTCCACAGACTGTAAAGTAGTAAAACATATACTTGCTTCTACTGTTCAGCTCCAGCTCAAGGCCAAAAGATTTCCTTTTTTCAGATTGTTAGAGTTATATGGTAAATCTAGTATCTTGTGGACCATGCATTTAATAATAAGTATTTGACCTCCAAGGATGAAAGATAACCTTGCCATCTTTAGACAGAGATTAACCTACTAGAAATGCAATAAAGGAAGACAGAACAAACCTCTTAGTCTCCTATGCAGTTTCTGGAATACTAGTTCTTCATCTTAACAAAGAGTACTTGATGGTCATACCAGAAATATCTACAGTGACATACAGATAGATTTATTTTACTTAAGAAACAGTATCTGGCAGTACTGGTATAGATGTAGATCAACTGCTAATTTAGCTAGAACCTAGATTCCCTGTGATTTGTAATAGTAATAGATTCTTGTAACTTTACAGATTACTTAAAAAAATTGCTTTTCCTAACTTTGTTTTAAATCAATTGGATGATTTCACATATTTGTACCTGAGAAGGATAAAAAGGCGAAATCTTTTGGTCCCATTATTGACTCTGGAGAAACACCATTAGTCTCTGGTAGCCAACTATACTTCATGCAGGTAATCATTGTGTTGGTCAATCTACTTTTCTACCATCCCAGTTGCTCCCAATATTTCCCCTTCAAGAACTTGTTCCTCCTCATCAAATATCACAGCCCTCTACCTACTCTGTAAGTGGCAGGAGGGCCACACACCATGAGGTGGGTGGATAAGGACTCATTCCAGGGAGAAGTGTCAGGCACTGGTCACAGCCCAAGGCCCCGGTAACAGCCTCTGATGTCCTTGGACAATTGTTTCAGCAAGACCAAGGGCTGCCTTTGCTCACATAACCACCACAGCGACTTCAGTAAGACCACTGAAGCCTCAGCTAGCTCCTCTTCACTGTCCTCTTCCACGCAAACCGCTAAGTGCTGGTCCCTTCTGGAGAGGTCTTGTGGTGCTCCACTGTATCTGATTTGTTTGAGAACTACTTTAAAATTCTAAGTCAGATATTTTACTTTGAGCCTACATACGTATTAAATTTTCACAGTTCCTTGAGAAACCATATATGCGGTACTGTCATCTCATTTACCTCAGCATCAACAGTTCAAGCAAGAAAAATGGCTTTTAACCAAAATAAAAATATTACCTGAAATGAAATATGAGCACTGTACAGGACAGTGAACATGTCAGCAAATGATGAATTTCATCAGCTATGGAGGCTATATGTACTGCCTTTGTGTACCAAGGAGAAACATCAACCATATAGGATGCTCTCTAAAGTTACAAATGCAGGAACAGAATTCTGCAAAGCAACACAAAACTTTCCAGGTATATCTAATGCAGATGAAACGGCATAAACTAAGAAGTAAAATGTATCCACTTTTTACTCACTTGAAAGTAGCTTGGCATTATATAGCAGAAGTGTATTACTGCAAAAAGTGCAAAGATTTCACAACTATATAAAAATCTGACAAAATTAATTTGTTTGTTTCTTGGTTTTGATGCAGACAGGGAAAAAAACTCTGCCTATGGCACTTTTATTAAGCAGAATAAAACATATGTGCTATAACACAACGGGGAAAATTTGGTAGGTGTAAGGAGATGAAGGGACTCAGAATAAATAACTTCAGCTAAATGTTGATGAAAGTTACCTACACTGGTATATCTCAGAGATTTTTATTTGCCTTTTTGTTGGTTGCTAAATACTGCAACTTAATCAACCTTGCCTCCACACTAAAATGCTTATGTTTTCCCCTCGGTGGGTTTACTCTCACACCCCAAATTTTAGCTCTCACAGGAAAACAAAGTAGAAACCTGCATAAAATCAAAGTTCTGCATACACCAATAGCCACACACAACTGATTTATAAAAACATCTCTATCTATGGGTTACATGTGTTTACATATATTTAAAATTATTTTATTGCAAAATATACACTTTGCAAATAATTTTCTATATCAACCAAACTATTCTGAAAGTAATTTAACACTTCCCTACAAATGCTTTAGATATCTGAAGTAGAAATATGTTTAAACATATAACTCTCAAAAGCAAAAACTCAAGAAATCTAGATTTCCTATTATCTCATTAATGTACCTCCAGATAAAGTACATTCAATAAAAATAAACATTCATTAACAGGATTTATATGAAAAGACTCTGCAAATAAGATAACTTAAAAGTAACAGAACAGCAGAGATAGAGGTCTGAAAAAGCAATGGTAAATTTCAAATATGTTCCTAAATGTCATAGCAGACCATTATTGCAATAGAGATGTACACAAAAAAACACAAAGATAAAGTTAATTTTAGAGTTGCTTCTCAGATTATTGGCAATCGCTATTAATAATTTGCTTATCTTTACTTAGTTGGCTGCAATATCCTTTGAAAATCTGTGATGCTCCTATCTTCCCCAGACAAGAACAAAGACTTAATTTTTAAAAAATCTTTAAATGGGATAAGATGAAACATATCTGCATCACATTTACACACACACAAAAAATGTTGATATCAGTTATTAGAATTTTATGCATCAAAAATGAGAATATCCCAGAAAAATCTAATTATCACATTAATGAATAACATAAAGTATCAGGCAGCAAGATGTGTTTTGCTTTATGCATATGATTACAGCACTGAATCTGAAACATGGAAGATATTATTGCATGTTAGGAACTCTTAGAAAATCTTGCAGAATAATTTCCTTCTCATCTCTCCCTATTAATCTTGTTCTGTTTCAGTATGTCTCAAGAGAAACATTCCCTGTTTTATGGCATTAGCTTTTGAAGTAGGATAATGAATGTTGAGGTTTGGTACATTTTTTAAGGCATAGAGTAAAGATTGGCTCAGGCCATGAAATCACAACCAAAAATAAATCCCCCCAAAAAACAAACCAAAGCAACAAAAACAAAACCATAAACTTTGCAAGTGTTTGGAAACATTGTTTTGATTCATTCTCCTCTTCATATTTTTTTCTTTTTTTTTTTTTCTGCACTGCAATCAATTGCATCCTTTTAGATCCTCTGTTTTTGTATGTGATTTTGTTAAACATCTGGCATGCATGAAATTAATCCCCGATACCAAATTCGCATAATTTACAGTACTTACATCAAAATATTAATTATGTAATATTTCAGTAGGTGCACATTACATGGAAAAACACCCCCCAAAATATATACTTATATATTTATAAAAAGCTTTATGTAGGAATTGGGGTTATCACAACTATGTCGTTCATCTGATAATATGTAGGCAACACACTGTTACATTGTGAAAAAAAAGAACAAAAGAAAGACATTAAAAACATATAAATTTCATATCACAGATAGAAATGCTATTTAGTTACATAGCTTCATTACTGACATTTTCAAACCTTCTAGATTCTGCATACTTCAGCTCTAACTTGTCATGATGCATAAGGGACTCCTGCAGAACCAAACAAATTGCCAGTGGCTGAGTGCCTTCCAACAGAAAGCTATGAAAGTACCCCCTATTGCATTAAAATTGCCTGCTACACAACATTGGATTATTATTTGTATTGGTGCTTGATAACCTACTCTTTTTGTTTGTTTGTTTGTTTCTTTTAAAAGATAAATTTATCATTTCCAAAAGATGAAAGTTTTCCAGGGTACCGCTGGTAAGGTCTCTACTATGTTCACATGACCTATTTCTGTGCATATAGGCTAAATAGTTTATGAATCATATGAAAAAAAAAAGTTAATTGGTAATTTTTCCCCTTTTTTTAGACCTTCATTCATACTGAAATTATCATCTGATGATGGGACTGCAAGTAGAATGAGTATCTTCAAGCCATAAAGAGGAAGAGCACATCAGTATCAAAAACAGAACAAAGAGATTCAAATGAGAGTGCATTTTGTTGAAATCAGATAAGAAATGATATTAAACTGGATTTCCTTGAACTGAAGTGTACAAGCAGATGAAAACAGTAGGTTATCTTATTTTGAAAGATTCTGTGGAGGATAGGTTTAATCTTAAATTTATGCAAGTTTAACCATTAACTCCTGAAGCTTCTGAGTTCAGGAACTCTCAGCTACCTTTATAGAGGAAAAGGTTTATCTGTGAAAATAGTGACTAAAGAAAAACTGCATAACCTAAATGATACTTTGCATCATTTAGGTTATGCAAAATTGATATTTCCAGAGAATAAGGTCCTGCTAATCCCTTAACCACTGACTTCAGCTCATAGATGTTTGCTGCTTCCTTCTGTTGTCCCAACTTCAGCCCTCTTTCTTTCTCTGATTTCATTGAGTCAAACCAGTAGAAAACAAACCAGCAAAGCAAAAGTCATTAGTTTACTGACAGACTAGCAAATTGGACTTTGTGATCACATGACAGCTTGTCTGGAGACAAGGTAGAAAAAAGACTAAATAGCAAGGATCAAAGACAGAAGACCAGGGCTTCTCTTAAAACAAAGGAAGAAACAAACAAACAAATTCATCTTTAAGATATGACTTCATTACAGCAGAGGAGAAATTTATATTTCATTTTTTTTTTTTTAATGAGAGGAGTACTACTTTGACTACATGTTGAAGAAGTCTCAAATACCTTACAGAACACCTACATCAATTTAGTTCAAATCTGTTGCTACCTGGAACAGAAAGATTATACTAATAAGAGGATGTAATAATAGGATGTTTATTTAGATCTTCTCCAAAAGCACAGAATATATATGGTTTTATCTTTCAAGTGAAAAAAAAAAGTCTATTTTATTCTTCATGGATCCAGAATTCTCTCCATTCACCATCTTCCATAAACATATTAAAAAAAATCTTTACATTCAACAGTTCTTCACAGATACCCTTAAGCAGAATAACTACTATTTGCAGTACATTTGTACACTCCTGTCAAATCACACAGAAAGTTATGCCACAGCAGTAAAACATACATAGTCAACTGAAGAATGAAAAAGTGCTGAAAGGCTGTAGGAAGTACCGTAAGACCGCAAGAGAATGACAGCTAAGCAAAAAGGAGCTCAGATTGGAAACAGAGATACCTATTGAAGATTTACTGAGAAAATGTAAGTGAATACAGTAGGCAGTTCTGCTGAGCTTTGCTTCAAGTTTGGATACATTTGCTCTGACCTTTTTCGTGCTCATTTTAAAAATGCATTTCCTTCCTACAGAGAGATGATATTTTTTATTTGAATTAACTCTTGTTAAATGTCACATTAGGAGTGCAAAATAAAGCACTTATATTTGAAGGTTTATGTCTAAAATATATTTAAGGTCTTACTTGGTACCTAAGGACACTGTTCTTCTTAGCATTTAAACTTAAATAAAAATGAACCTAATAATGATAACTGCACTTTTGTACCTAGAAGAATTTGCATCTATGGCTAATTCAATTTCAAAAGAGCATAGAAACTCAGTTACATTTTTCCCGGAATAGAACTTTTTTTTTTTTTTTATAATATTTAATTGTCCAGAAGAAGTCAAGAAATCCATGTATTCTGAAAATATTTCCTTTCCGGAAGCATTTTTTTTCAAGCAGGTAAGCTGTAGAGTTCCTATGGCTTTTTTTATTTCCTACAGCAATTTTATGTTGGAGAAAGGTAGAAAATCTCAGAGTTCAACATTTTTCAAAAATGTCATGATATGGTTCTGTTCATATTTTTCTCTTTGGAAATGCTAAAGTGTCTCAGATTTAAGATAATTTGGATCTGTTTCCACAATGGAATATGGTACAACAATTCTCAGTTTCAGTGTTGCACTGAATTGTCACTGCTCCACTTCCCCTCCTTTTGAAGTTACATCAGAAAAGATGCGTATCTCTTCCGATGAAGTAAAACACATATATAACACATATATAACTTATACTACCAGCAACAATATTGCATAACTGGAAACAATGCTGCTGATTGAATTTAGATACTTCCAATTGTCAATTGACTCACATAATGGATAAAGTTGACGATGCTATGATTTAGTTGTGCACACTCTACTTGAAGAGTAGTATATCCTGGGGGGAAAAAAAAAGTAGAAACAGGAAATATGAACTCTGAGAAAAACGTATATATATATACACATAAAATTATGGAAAAAAAGCTTTGTGAATAACTTATGTAAAGTCACAAAGCAAGTAGAATCAGAATACAAACCATTTTCCCTAGCTCTCAGAAGTCAGAACTAGAAGTAGAAGTGAGAAATCTTGAAAATAAGTGATCACTGTTAAAGACCGAATGGCAGAAAGGTTGATCCAGGTGAACAGATAACTTATCTTGAGAGAATGATTCAATATCCATTCAGGGGAGCTGGAAATTTTTGTCTGTTAAGAAATATGGAAGGCAGAAAGTAAAACATGTATAGCTAGAGATGATTAAAAATTGACGGATTATACCAAAATATTGATTTAGAGAAGAAAAACCCGGTAAGCTTGAAGAAGGTCAGTGCTATTTATGAACCTCAAACCTGCCTAAAAAAGAGCAAATAATCTAAAAAGCTTTTTAGTGTTAAAGATGACAAACAGTGAGTCCATTTGTTTATGCAGAGCAGCATAAAGTCATGTTAGCAGGCTAAATTATGACACAGTATCATGATATTCTAAGTAGGCTACATGACATGACACATGTTCAAAAAATTCCACTAATGCTAGTAAAAAAATCAGCAGTGTCAGCAAAGAAGAGTTAATAGATTTAAGACTAGTTCATTTAACTCAAGGAGACAAAAAGAGATAGGGATAATAAATGGAAATATTCTACTTAATTGATTGCTTTTCCTAAGCAGTTTCAAAAGAAATTGTTTGAGGTTTTGAAAACTGTTTTCCAGATTCAGAATAGGCAGGTTTGTAGCCAAAAGTAATGAGTTAAGAAAGTTCACTTGATTTGTTGAAATAAACAAGTATAAATGCCAAATGATCCTGAAATGGATTAAGAAAAACAAGTGTATTTTTGTTCTTATATGACCCAAAAATGGAATGTCCAAATAAAACTCTTTTTTTTTACAAATTCAAAATAGAGATGGCTCCAAAATTAAGCTCTTGACAGTGAGTTATCTGAATAAAATTCTAGAAGAAAATCTTTTATCTTAACCGTCTCCACAGAGTTTTAGTTATGCTGATTTACACCCAAAATCTCCTTTGTGAGCAGAAAAAAAAAAAAAAGAGGGAGAGAGAGATTAAAGAGAATGAGTGCTAAAAAAAATAGCGTATCTGTGACTGAATA
Organism: Crypturellus tataupa; assembly: GCA_034781795.1. Classification (NCBI taxonomy): domain Eukaryota; kingdom Metazoa; phylum Chordata; class Aves; order Tinamiformes; family Tinamidae; genus Crypturellus; species Crypturellus tataupa. The sequence goes on along the minus strand of JAWLRI010000760.1, from coordinate 1,094,739 downwards.
GCTTAAAGAACTGATTTTGACTGAGATAGAGAAGGAAGGATAAAGAGAGAGCATATTTCAGCTGTTCAATCAAGCTATATTTAGAATAAAGATTTCAGATATGAGCAACATCATAAGTTAATATCTTGAAGAGGAATGTATAATAAAGTAAACTTTATAATAAAATAAACCTTTAATTAAAAATATATTATGACAAATGGCAAGATAATACTGTATGCTTTAATCAGGTGCTGATGAGGTACAAGAAAATCTTCTCTTCAGCCCATTCTTATTTAGTAAGAAAAAGAAAAAGTCCTGGAATGTCCTTAAGACAAGTGATGTATTCATTGGTGATGCTATGATATGAGATGGAACACTTACAAGAAATAAGCAGTTCCAGAGAGATTAGAAATATGAATGTAGACTAATTAAGTAAGATTTACTAGAGAAGACTCAAACTAATGCAGGAAGGGGAGTATTCTGGTAAGATTTACTAGAGAAGACTCAAACTAATGCAGGAAGGGGAGTATTCTGCACCTCAGAAAACTGTAAAAGACATAATAAAATGGAAGAAGAAGGGGTGAATTGGGAGCCTTATTAAGAGAATCTAAACTAAAACATATACAATTAAGAATTTCTCAACAAAATTTGGCATAATAAAATTCAGAAAACAGAAAATTATCTTGTGCTATATAAACCCTTAGATCTAATTCCAGCAGTGTTCCAAAACAGTTCCTCCTTTTTGACTGACAGCCTGGAGGACATTTCAAGAAAAAGTTGCTAATTAGCTTTCTAAAATGCTTGAGGAGTGAAGACTAAAAGAGGGATAGTCATTCAAGAAGTTCCTTAACATGAAAACAGCATACACATACTACAATGATGTACATTGAGGCTGAAAGAAAAATTTTATAAGAATGTAGATCACTGAAGGTAGCTGAATTAAAAGGAAAGTAAGGCATCAAAACAAATGCCTAAAATCTGTGGGATGTGAAATAATCTCCCAGGTGAAATGATAGATGTTCCCTCCCTTGGAGCATTTTAAAATAACCTAGGGCAAAAAATAGTGCATGTACAATAAGGGAAAATAATTCATTGTTAGATAAAATGATTTAGTATGTATTTTTAAGCTTTGATTGCCATGACTATAAACTCATAATATGAAAAACAATTAATTAAATAATTTATGATTAGTTCCCTTTCACACTCATCTTTATCTGTCATATCACTATTCAAGAGAACACCTACTTTTGCTTTATGTACTTTATTGAGATATAGTGTAAAAGGACATCAACAGTTCACTAGAATAATATTTTCTTTTCTCTACCAGGTAGCTGTATGTCATTTAGTAGTTTTAAACAAGTTTTCAAAATTTTCAAGCTGTTATTTATCGACAGATGTGCAAGAAAGTAAAAATCACATTGTAGTATCGTTAACAGAAAGTTACTCTGCTACAAAAAATAACAGAAAAACACTGTTATATAACAGCTTGAAAGCTATGGGCTTTGTCAAATATATAGAATCACAGCTTGTCAGAATCATTAACTGCAGATTGGGACCAAGGAAAAAGAATATAAAAATGTAAGGAAAAAGAATATAAAAATGTAAGGATTACTGTTGCTCAGAGATTTTTTTTTATGTTTTCAGTGATACCTTGGTAGTTTTACTTTTGGATGCTAATATTTGATTAACACTTTGAATTAGCAAAAAAAAGTTATGAAATCCATTGAGTTTTCATTTGCTCACAGCTACCAGAGAAATCTCTTCCTGTTGGATTTGCATAATTAGTAAAAAGTGTTTATTATAGGATTGTTAGGACATGAAAAATATTTTTCTGAGAAAATCTGAGTGCCAAATAATTTGTCATCCCTAAAACACCAGAGGTTAAAAATCATCAAGTTTGAAGAATAGTGTTTGGAAAAGACTGAAACAGTGTAACCCTAGCACCAGAACGTTAGAGGAAAATGAAAGGACAAAATTCTATAACTGCTTTCAGTTTCTATAACTCAGTCATGAAAATGAGACAAGAAAAATCACTATCAAACATAATTCTTCTGTGTCACTGAACAAAGGTGAAATACTCTTTGAGTATTGTGCTTGTGGAGAGTTATCTTTGTCATTCCATCGAAGTTCTCTTCCAGTTCTCTTTCTTTTTCTTGGTCTAGTTGATTTTCAAGGATTAAATTGACTTTTGTTGCCAGCTAATCACTTTCATTAGACTAACATTGTACACAGGATTTTTCTAAGTGGTTAGTGTAACTGAGATGTTAAAAGGGCTACATTTCCTAGAATATGTAGACTCAGCATGTAAAGTAATGGTTTTTTTTCCTAAAATGTCAAGATAATACAATTAAAACAAGTAAAATGATCTTTAATTAAACATTTAAAGGTGGCAAGTTCTAAATGATCTATAATTTCAGTGACCTACGTGATTAATTGAATTGTTAAGCAAACAATTTCTGATGCATAAACTCAGGATCTAGCTGTGGCTTTCTGTTCATTACTTAGAAAATATGCAGTAAAACTGTAGAATTGATTTTGCAAGAGAATTATGAAAAAAAATGTGTTGAAAAGATGTTTGGAAAATTATCATACATTATCATACATTAGAATATAAAGTTGTTGATTACTGTAACTAATTATAGCTCAGTAAAGTTTTTTTTCATAATAAAATGAAAACTTGCACAAAGATTCACTACTTTACTGCGATTTTTTACTATTGTGAGTCAGGTAGTATAAACAGATATAGTTCAGTATGTTATGTCTGCTTTAAACGACAGCCTAAGGAATGTGAAGAAAAAAATAAATAGTTTAAAATTCAAATATGGATTGGTATTCATTAATCCTATTATTTGCATGGTCATTAAGTACAAATAAGTATCAACATTTTTACTCATTTTTAAACAGGAAAAGAGAGTTGTATCAGTGCAATTTTGTCAGGAAAGAAGTAATGTAACAGCCTTTCAAAAAGTGATCTATAGTTAGTAACATACAAGAATTACAGTATCTAATACAGAATTATAGAATTAAATCACTGCATGATGTAAGAAAGTTATCATACATGAAAGCATATTAGTTAGGGTCTATTCAATTCTGCAGTATTCTTCAGTATACTTTGAAAACACCAAACTTTCCAGAACCACAAAAACTAAGTAGCATTTGAGATGTTAAAGTTGTAAGACCGAATTTAGGATTTGCATTTAGTAAGTTATTTAGTTGCACTTTTCCCAGTTTTGGTGTATGTAGCTGCTGATCCAACATCTTGTGAAAAACATCTCACACTAGTGACATGTGGCGGTATGACAGAAGACGAGTTTAAGAGCTCTCCTGGGCTGCTGCTCCTTGCTGATCTGGACCACAACAAGATATTGCCTGCAGGGCTCTGACCATTAGAGCAGAATGACTCAGACCACCAGTGCTACTATGTGAATTAGAAATTTTACTTGACACTGAATATGTGCTGTGTTACCAGATGGGGAAAAATAATAATAATAATATCCAATGACCTAGAATAGACGTAGATGCACTTTTTGGGAAATTCTGTTTTTCAAAATCAGCATTACATTGCCAATTTAAGTTATTTTTATTTTCTTTTCTAAAATAAAGTGGATTTTTCCCATTCCTGTTTTATATCCCTATAGATTTCATCCTCTTTTCCTTTAGGAATTTAATCCTTGTTGACAGATTTAGCTCCCTCTGTGGTTGGTCTTTACTCTGTAGAGAAAAAGTATTCTGTTCCATATTTAAGTGACTCTCACTTGATAGAGGTCAAGAGAGTAGACACCAGACTTCTCCTGATGTTGTGGATCATTTTCATAAAAATCATGTTAGCTTAGCACTTTTGATGCTAGACTCTGTTCTTCATTTTTTACTCTCATTTATTGGCAACATATGAACACTCTAAATTATGATGAAATGTAATTTCTGCAGCAGAGTAAAATCTGAGGAAAAAAGCTTACATTTAGTTTCAACCTACTACCAGACTCTAAGATTAATTATTAACAATTATCAATTTTAGCACACTTAGTGGCCACATAGTCATCCCAGCACCCTCATATGTCCCATATATTCCTTAGGTTCAATAATATTGGTGACAGTCACACAGTAGCTGCCCAATGTGAGATATACGATAAGATGTCTGGTGCTGAGCCAGCAAGGGTGGCAAATCACTCCTTTCAGATGAACTTTGCTTGAACTTTGCTCATTATAAGCTCATTATAATGCCAACGCACACCTCCATCCCAGAAGTTACTCACCCCTGAGGTATGACCACTCCTCACTGAGCACACGGTCTAGATTTTCAGTTGACTCTACTTTTAAATGAAAGCGAGAAGCTTTTTCACCAATCAACAAAAGTAAGTAAGACTACAGTCACTCAAGCTCCACGTAGATGTAAGAAAATTTATATATAAAGGTTGACTAAGGAGGAGAGAGGAGGGAAGATTCTATCATAACTTCGGGATCAATCAAAGGGCTGATCCCTCTTTCCTCCCCTCAGGCTGGGACATCGCCTGAGGAGACTCCTTGATACTGAGAGCTCTCTCCCATCCTCTTGAGGTGTGTGATGATAGCATATTTGCACATCAGAGCTAACTAAAAATCCCACACTGTAGTAGAGAATTTCCTGTACTGACAACCAAAACCTTGCAAAAGTTGCATTTGAATAAATAATGCTATCAGTGAACTCGACTATTTGTTTTGAAGGCAATCGGACCCGCAGTCGACACATACTGCCAGAGATGGGCCTATAACTACCACAATATTTGATTTCTCCCCCTCCCACCCCACTGCTTTCAAACCACAACATCAAAAAAAAAAAAAAAGAAAAATCTCACTGCTAGGCAGAATTGTAACATCAACCATTGACCATTGATATTATAATGGAATAATATAATCTATAATTTTAAGGAAAAATGAGTGATAGGGAAGGACAGAGGAGAAGGCCAGCAAATGGAACTGGAAGACATTATTCATCCTGTCTTAGCAGTCACATTTTCCATGTAGAGGCCAAAAAAATAAATAAGGAGAAAATAATTCTTGCATTACATGAAGACACTGATCTTTGAGAAAGGAATAATGCTTATGAACACTGTGTACATTCTGAGTGGAATATGCCAGGACATTTCACTGTGACATGAGCAGTTCCATTTTCCTCTCTCACCAGTGAAAATGAAGGACAGATCTATTGATCTTATTGAGGTTAAAATCAAATAAAAAATCAGAACAAATAGTAATACACTTGCTTTGTTAGATATCTAGAAAGGTACAGTGAGAATAGTTCAGGTGAAGTCTGAAATGTTAAGATTAAATAAATGAAACTGTGAAAAAATCTTGGCCTGCTGTGTGTCTGAAATAACTATGATGCTTCCAAGTCAAAATATAGATGTCAATGGGAATGTAAAATGTTCACACTATTGTGCAGCTAGTTTGAGGTCTGACTACAGCAACTCATATTATTTATAAAATTACTGTATAAATAAGCTATTTGAAATTATATGGAAAGAACTATATTAAAAAAATCTATTAAATTCACCAGGATTTTCACTGTATGCTTATCAAATTACAAAATGTCATGCAATCAATGAATATATACAATGGAATTCAATTTATGATAGCTAGACTTAAGTGTCTATTCATAGTTTTCTACTTTTCTATACAGTAAATGGAGATGTAACCAAGGTAGAAGTTTATAGTGCTTTTCAGCTCACTTTACAATAAATACCTAGAACTGGTGAGCTGAAGAAAACTCCACAAAGTGTACTGATTTTATTTCCAGAATTTTGATATCTAGCTTAAATAAAAGTACATGTTTAGATATTAAAATATCTTAATTTGTGAATTGGTCTAAAACGAACACGTTTTTCTCTTAGCCTTTTTCTTTTCTCCATATTTTCTATTCAGTATGTTATAGGCTAAAATAGAAATAAAATCTTGACATACAAGGCTATGAAGTTTGAAGACAAATCAATGCGTTTGCACACAACGGGAGGACTATATCTCTTACAAGACTGAATATAGAACCAAAAAGTGCTTCTGAAAGCACTTTTGATTACATGTTTTAATTTGGATAACTCTCCACTACCTCATTTAACTGGAGAATGATTTAAAAAAAAAAAAAGAAAGAAAAAATCAGGCTATAAGTGGAGAATTATGAGAAGAGATAGGCTGAGTTGAATCAATGGAACTTCTGTAGAAGTGCTATACATGCTGTTTAGAACCACATTTTCCAAAGAAGAATAGTTCTGTCTTGAGAACTAGATAAATTCAGATGAATGAGAGAAAGAGAAATTGCAAATAACCTCGCAGATGAAATCTGTCAGTTCATTTAATTGTCACTTCTGATCATTTTCCAGACTTATCTGGGAGCATTCAGCTGTAGTTTATAGTGATCCAGACAAAGGAAAAGTGGTCTAAGTATCTCCAGGAAAAAGTACTGGACTCCCTAGACCTTTAAAATGTTGTTAACTTCTTTTAAACATAGTTAATAGACATGTTTAATGACTAATTTAAGGACAGATGTTAGGGTACTTGTAGCTCCTCCTTTGAGGCCTAAGATACATATTTCATAGGGAATATTCTTGCTTATAGGTTTAGTATTTCTGAAATGCATATGCTACCATCTAACTTAAATACCAATTAAATAACTAAATATAATACTCTTCACTTCTCGTGTCATAGGAAGAATAAACATATTTTATTCTTTTTTTAGTGAGTTGGAAACAAACATCTCCTTGTTGACAGCTTTATTCACTGACTCATGAAAGTATTTAATAAAGACAGGAATAATTTAAATACATTATATAGTGAAAGAAAGCAAATGATTAATAAATTGCTAATATTCTGCTGAAGTAAAAATTTCTTCTGAAAAATGATAATTGTTAATATTCCTAAGCATTCTAAAAGTCTTATTCGATCTATTCCTTGGGGTTAGGGCAGAGCATCATATCCATGGGGAATCAGCAATCTTCACAGCTTCTTCCCTCTCTTCAGGTGACCTTGCCCTTAAGCAGGGCAGAGCAGTGACAGTAACCAGGTTGTGCCCACAGTCCCAGCATCCAAACAAGTCCTCGGCACTGAGGTCTAATGACAAACCAGAATGTCAAGTTTGGCAAGCAGACTGGGATGAGAGTCTGCAAAGGGGTACTGCAATGTAGTGCATTTGAATCAGTATTACACTGACAGGGAATCGTTTTGCAAAAGCCACAATTCTGATAACATGCAAAACCTGCAATAGCAGCTAACTTCTGAGTAAACAATGCTTTTCCATATTACCACTAGCCATAATTTTGTCTTAAGTAGCACATTCTGTAGAAGTATTCTTCTGTGCTAATAATATTTTAAATACCCTATTTTAATGCAACAGTATACATGAAACATCTTAAAAATTTTGGAGCAGAGATCTTGACATATTAGGGGCATTATTTTTATTATCAATTAATGGTTTTACAATTATTTAAACTTATATTCACAAACAATGTAAAGTGTTCATGAATATAAGTTGAATGAATTAAGCATTATGAAGAATGCTTAATTTAAAAAGGATACTTGTTATTTTTTCTTTTTAGTTTGTTTGAAGCAGCATTTTATTCACGCACTATTACTTGCAAGTTTCTTTTCAAGCAATGTATCAATGTGTCTGCTATATTTAAATTTCTAATATGAGTTAATGACTTGTCTCTGATGGTTACACTTAACATTTCTTTTTGTTCCTATTCTCATTGTCTCAATGTTTTCAATGATATATTATAAAATAAGTAACACCAAATTGCAAATACTTATTTTTAGTAGTCTTGACTTCTATTTAATGACTGTGCCTGTCATTGCTTGAAAATGTATTCAATGGTTATACTGAAAAAAATGGAGGATTCTAATGAGTGGAGATAAAGCATATCCTTTTATATTGCTTTGATAAGTTTTCTCCTTTTAGAATGGATAATTTCCTCCTCCAATTTAAAAGTAAAGGAAAAACTCCAATCCATATGAACGTGATTTTCTTTTTCTTCATGAACCAGAATGAGTATTCCTTCTTTCTATTGCTCCTGATTATATGTTCAAAAACCTAGGTTTACTTTCTTATATGAAAAAAAGTAAATGTAGGTTGACTTTATTGTAAATGTTCTTCTAAAAAAAAAAAGCAATTTTATTTCATTAATCATAATCTTGCTTTCTTGTTTTTCAGCTTGTGGGATGGAGTTATAGGCCAATTAATAAGATAATGGTAGTAATAAGGCATTAATACCTTGTGAATCTTCTGAAGAGTCCCACAAATGCATTCCTGAGTCTCATTTGTTCCTGTAGTTATATTATCCGCAGAGTTACTGAGGATAGAACTGAGTGCATGAGTGATTCTTTTACAAATAAGCCCTCCATTTACAGTAGAAATTCATGTTTTTACTTCATAGGTCTTCCAATCTCTACATTTAGTTTTATTCCTTAAAGTATTATAGTTTGGATCTTTTATTTATTTATTTATTTGTTGCCATTGTATTTGCTTCTAGTGATGTGTTCCTCACTCTGTGTTAACAAATTTTACTAGCAATTTTTATTAATGAGGGAAGTCAGCTCTCCTTTGGAAATGCCTTAGTATTTTTGGCTAAATAACTAGATAGTTTTAACTTTGTTGTACCCTAAACATTTCAAAACAACCTGTTGTTCTCATGTTTAGATGACACTTTATCCAAATTGTATTTCTTTCACTAATTACCTTACTACACAGCTGTTGTAGTTATCATAGATTGATTGGATTAAATTTATATTTTCTCTTGTGTAGAAAATGGTTCCTTACTATAAGCCCAGTGTGGCAGGACCTACATTTAGGAAATGTAGGCATATACATTTAGGCACGTTATCCTATTTTCTCATTTGTTTCCATAACTTTCCTTCAGCACTGGTTTCAAAGTATTCCTTCCCCTCATTCCATTTTCTTAATAGAGGTACTGCGTTAAACTATTCTCCAAACACTTTGTCTTAAGATTACATTAACAAAATAGATACATGTATTAAAAAATAGTTTCAACTCAGCATCTAAAATCTAAATGCCAGTTCTTTCACTGTTTATTCATTTACTTACTCTCTTCAAGTACAATAGTCAGAACTGTATTCAACTTGATAAGATACAATTATTATTTCTTATTATTTGTGTTTCTGCCCTTTCTTAGGATTACTAAAAGCAGGGTTAGTATTTTTAAAGTCTTGTTTGAAAACTGGAATTCAGTTTTAATATAATTATGTTCACTTTATCAGAATGGGTAAGAAAAAAGTGTGTTTTTGTGCATTATTGTGGGCATAATTTGTGATTACTCTTTTGCTTTGACCACTTATTCAATATGTTTTTTTCTCCCTTTCATATGAAACGGATTTTTAATCTCCTTTGTGAACTTTTTTGATACAGCACTTTCTGATTTGAGATTTTAATATAAGAATTGTTCACATATTGTTTCTTGATGTGAGTACAGATGTATTAACTTCTGCTTAAATGGTTTAAACTGATATACTAGCAAGACATTATAAGAAATGCAGTTCAGAGAGCAAACTGCATTATACATGCTACAGCTCACGTGTGTGTTGGAAGAGTTTGGACAGGGAAGGTTCAGCAAGAAGTGGAATGGTGTCAATTATGTAGTTAGAGCAATTTAGATTTATTCCTTGTCATGATCATACCATCCTGGGACAGGATCTGACACATGCAAGTCCCTGGCCCCTTGGCAAGTACCTGCCACGAGATATTTCTGATCCATTCCAGGGAGGCTCAAAAGAGCACGAAGCAAAGCAAACAATATGCCCTGTGGACAATGGCATACCTAGACATATAACTGGTATGTGTAGTTATAACTAGTTCCCTCATATGTAATAGGGAATGATAGAAAATGACAATGGAGAGGAATGCAGTGTGATTTATTCAAAGCTCCAATATTATAAAATATTTATAATTCTATATAATTGCATCTATGTATTTTGAGAAAGAAAAGGACTCAGTGAAAGTTCATGCTACCTACAAAGGTGAGAAAACAAGTCAGCATGAAAATTCCTTGAGTATTAAGCTACTGGGTATACTTTAAATCATTCATTTATTTTTTTTTTCTTTCTCTATGAACTAGTGACTCAGAGGTCATACAGGTGTATGCGACTGCAATACAGGTGGTGTGCCACTGCAAAAATGTCAGTAATATCTTCCATGCTACTGATTCTGAGGGTTGGTAGCTCTTTTTCCTAATGCTGGTCATTGGTCTTAACCATTTGCTATGGCTTGAGACTGTGAAGATGAGAGTGTGTGAGATGATAGTTAATTAAAAAATAGATGCTTCTTCCTGGATGTATAGTATGTTAATTGTACTGTCTCAATTCAATTACTAATCTTTTTTGTCTTTATTTACACCAGTTTTAGAATTAATTACGATCTGTAGATGTTAACATATCAGTGTCCTCAATAAAACCCAGTATAAAATAGTGTATTTTTAGAATTAGACATAATGTCTCTAACGAACTGAACATCAGTTTCGTTTCATCAGAGTGATCTAACATATTGTCTTGAAATATTTCTATTATGCTAGTTAGAATCTCAAAGATTTCTCAAGGGAACAGTGTTATTTAAGCTTTGCGGTAACAAGCAAAAAGTCTGCAGTGCATATTTAATCACAAAGATGCCACAAATCAAGCTAAAACACAAATACTGAACATAGCATAAACAACAGCTTTATCTTTGAAAACCTCGAATCACATATTATACAGTAACAACAGCCTTCAACTTAAAGAAAAATGATTACTTTGGCAGACTGCTGAAGCAGGTTATCCACAAAGCTTGTCTAACGCTGTTTAACAATATAGAGTCTGCATGAGTCTGAAGCGTACAATAATTTTGAGTTAGTCATAGATATTTTTATGCAGTCATAGTGAGATCTACAGTGCAATCTGCTTCCCACGCTGACAGCAGCTTTATTACCATCTCAGATAATAGAGTTCCAGTCCAAGCCCAGTAAAAGTCTTCATGAGCACTGCTGTCAATGAAATAACGTTTTATTTCTCCTTTAATTGCCTTAACAGTTCTTATTCTCATAGTCTGTTTGTTTGGTGGTAAATTAAGTTTAGAAATGAATGTGGAGGTTGTCAACCTTAGCAATGCTTTATTAAGCTCAGTAGCTTCTTCAGTCCTGTTACATAGCAAGATCTAAACTTGAAGCATGTTAATTGAGCAGTGCTGTCATCTGCAACAAAAGTTTCTACAGCACAATAAAATTATAAACTGTAATGATAACAATAAATTCATGATAACAAAAAATGAAAAACAGAACCTCCTGTTCTGGTAGGAGAGGGCAGGCAGCTCAAAGTCAGGCATTAAGCCATTTACAACTATGATACATCCTTGGGGATTTGCTTCTGTTAAAGTAAGTGCCCAATGTTCTTGAACATAAATATGTACAGACTAACACACATATACACTTAGGTACTGGAATACACCTATAAATATACAAATATGTAAATATAATGCATAACTCTATGGTCTTAATAGCTAATTAAAACAAAAGACAGATAAATACAGTTTTACTTACATTATGATTTTCTTTACCAGTGGGGAGCAGCCGATGAACCAATTTGCCTTTACCTTTTTAGCTTTCAAAGGGACTAATCTTTTTCTTCCACACCTGGGTAGAAGTAAAGCATTTGCCGTTCATGAAAGTTTTCCATTTTTTCACATTAGAGAAAATTTCTAATACTATGTGTCTTCCTGTCCTTTTAATATAAAGTCTCAGAAGCCTCTCAGGCCTGCAATGACTGAAACAGGAAGCAGCTACTCCTACTCCAGACTGCTGCCCTACAATAGATAAAGTCCATCTTTCCTGTACATTTCCACACATATGTCAAGATGTGTAATAGCTTGGAACCTGATCTTCCCTATCATGACTCGTGTCTGCACAGTCATTCCCAGAACATATAAACATTTTGTTACTCTCTGTATTATTGCATAAAGGAAATCTGTGCAAAAGAGACTGGTGGTATAGTAGATTCATAGAGAGACTATTAGTGTGCATCTGTTACATGTTATCCATCTGTAATAAAGGGGTATTTATTTTGGGTACATTTAAAAAATCTGTAGGGAATGAAGAACATGATTATGATTAGCTTATTCTTCCTACTACAAAGTATTTTTTTTTCTTCAAAAAGGAAAAAATAAACAAATTAAAGTGGCACACAGATTCTGAGTCCATACATGAAATATACTATGCAAGTGTATATAGCAAAGATATATTCATATACCTATGTAACTGATCAATTTGTTTCATCGCACAGCATTGTTATCTCATATCTGTGTAAATTTAGAGTAACATCATTGAAAACCAATTATTTTCAAAGAGATCAGCTAAGTAATATGTGCTAAAATAATATGAAAATCCTGATAAAAATGTAAAAAAAAAAAAAAAATCTACTTGAATTATTAGTGGGGAATCTCTAATGTTAGCTCAGATATTTTTTCCTTTTGTGATCATTTTACAAATAACATTTTTTTCTCTTTATGTTTTACTAAAAGGTAATATTTAATTCCTTTTTTTATGACTTAAAATTAAATACATGAAATTGAAATGTCAGTCCAAGAAGACTAATGTAAAATTTTATTATTTTATTATTCATTCTGTATATGCAAGCTTATCATTGTTTTAGTCTAAACACATAAGTTAAATGAGTGTTGATTTTATATATCACTTTACTAAGAAAGATTTGTAAGATTTGAAATGGAGTTTAGATCTTAGTTGTAAGAAGCAGTACTTTAATAATCACACATAAGAGAAGGGTTTGTTGTTTGTTATCTTTACAAAATAGTCAGATATTTACATTTTCCTCTGTAGAGATCAGTTCTGCAAATCAATCTAGGGCATTAATAAAATCATTATATATCATAATTTCTGTGTAGTGGTTCATTTTCCTTTTATTCTACATTTCATATATTGCATGCCAATAGTTTCTATTCTCTTACTGTCTTGCAAGGTTAATTATTCTCCAGCGAAATGTTTTCTATTTTTTCTGCTCAAGGATATGTGTCTTCAATTCAAAGATGACTTTTACTGTTACTAAGATAATCTCATTTTTAAAAATAATTTCTCAGTATCTTAGAGCAGCAAAAAATATTACATAAAATATGAATCATTTCTTTATTATTCCTAATAGTTAAACTAGAATTTTCTTTTCTTCTAGAAAATTCCAGAAAGAATTTTCTGTTGTCAAATTAGTTCCTAGAATTGGGCTTCTACCTAGCTTTCACTACAAAATAAGCTACTAGAAATGAGCAATACTGTATCTGCTATTCTGTGTTCATATGTATGTACTTTTTTTCCATGATTTTTTTTCCCTATGCAGATCATTACAGAAGATAGCTGAAGACAGAAATACAAACATATCTAGAGAAAGAACTTTTTGGTAGATTTTAGTGAGATTTAAAGACTAATCACATTTTGAACAATTTCTGGAACAGTTTAGAGTTTGGATGTGAAAAATTCTACATGGTTGTTGACAAATAAAAAAGCTGCACAGATATGCAAATGGTAGTTGTTGCAATTTTATAGATGTTATTAAGCAATAAGATGTTGAAAAGCTGCATCTGTATAGAAGACTATCTGTATTGTGATTTCCAATGAATGCCATTTGGAATATCTTGATTTTTTTATTTTTGAATTTTGAATATAGCCATAATTTCAAATTGACTTTTTTATGATAAAGAATTAACATGATCTATAAAAGGGTATATATTTATGAGGAAAAATATGTTAGTAATCTTATTTTCCTTTGTATAACTTTGTGAAGATTAATCCACTATAAATCTTCTCAGTTTAACTTACCTATGTTCTTTTTCCAGATAAAAAAATACATAATACATCAATTAATATTAATAAATTCCAGAAAGCTAGGTTCAAAAAAATCTTCAAATTTTATCTGAGAAAATACCTACCAATATCTTTAATCTGTTGTGCTATATAGTTGCATTAAAATCATCATGAGTCAACATATTTAATACTAAACTAGTTTATCTCAAAAGTGGTAGAAGCGTAGCTTGGTTAGATAAGAGATAGCATGAGGAAAAGTAACTTGGAAAGAATTTGTGTCACTGTCATTTGACAGATAGTTTGTAATAAGAAGTGAGATGCCAGAGCAGCCAATTCACTGAGCAGTCAGACAATTTTCAAAGTGCAAAGCAAGCAGAGCTGAATGAAGTGAATATTTTTTAAAAAATTTTATCCACCAAGTGATCAGTGGCAGTTCAGTTACTGCCTCCAAGATTATGGCTCTCATATATGTCTCCCCAGCATGAATCTCTTCACCTACACTATGTCCTCAAAAGTGACCTGCTGTTTCCTCAAGTGAAAGATGTCAAACTTCTGTTCTTAAGTCCATTCAGCTCTGTTGACATTATTACTGCTATTGCTACTGCAATTCATGTCCCTAATGTTATTCTCAGCTTGACTTCATTCAAACCAAGGCTTTTTTATATCATGTGACTGCCAAACCCTTTCCTAACCGTCCTGCACTTCTCACCCACATCCCATAGGCAAAATATATATTTATATATTTCATAATGTAAAATACGCTTTTGGAAGCGTACATTGCCATTTTCTATTTCTGTGTTCCATAATTTTGAACAGTTACCTGAAATTGATTAGTTAATGGACATAAACAGCTTTGAAAATGAAAAATTAGGCTAGACAGAGATGTCCAAGATGTATGTGACTCCCAAAGTCGCTCAAATCACCATCTGAAAATTTGGGAAGTCTGGACAGTTCAGATAATGTGTGCATATAATACACGTGATCTCTAACTAGATTTGCAGTATGATTTCTTTGGCTCATCAATAACATGTCTTCAAAAATTCATTTTTCTTGAACTGATGCTAAGTTAAGCTTCTTCACCATTATAAACAAAATTGTTAATCCTTAGGATGCTTAGTTTCATCACATGCTTGGCAGTTAGTGAAATGCAATAACTTTTTTTTTTTTTTTTCCAAAGCTTCTTCTTTGAGATATCAGCAATAATCTACCTTTGGAACAGGAGCAGGTGATAAAAGAGTGCTGGCCTGCTCTGTAATTACAGTGAAATTGTTGTTCCTGAAACTATTAAAAATGAATGATCAAGAAACAAGTAGTAAGTTGAAGATAGAAAGGCACTGTCATTGCTATGACTAAATGTTTTCCTTCTCTGTCACTTGAGGTTCAAATCAACATTATTCCTCAACTAAATCAATTTCCTTTGAAAGTCATATAAAAGCATAGTAATTGGCAAAAATATTTTAATAACATCTAAATAAAAGCAAAACCAAGCTCTAGGTTAAAAGGGATTTAAATGTTGAAATATTTTGTGGAAATTTAACCTACAGTATGCAAGGGACAAGAGGTAATGGGTACAAAATAAAACAAAGGCAGTTCCACCTCCATGTGAGGAAGAACTTCTTTGCTGTGAGGGTGAGGTGAGGGAGCCCTGGAACAGCCTGTCCAGAGAGGTTGTAGAGTATCCTTCTCTGGAGATCTTCAAACCCGCCTGGATGCCACTCTGTGCCATGTGCTCTAGGTGTCCCTGCTGGAGCAGGTGGGTTGGACTAGATGATGTCTAGAGGTCCCTTCCAACCTCAACCATTCTGTGACTCTGTTACTCTATGAAAGAACTTTTGGAAGAATGTAATAAACCTTCATTGATACAGGGAAGAATTCAGCTTTAATATTTAATAAAGCAGAAACATTAATATTTAACATGATAGAGACTATAAGAAAACACAAGAAAGCAATTGTAATCTATTTTGAATATTATCTGAGAATTGAAAACAAAATAAAATGTGAGAAATTTTGAACACCAAAATCTGAAAGCTCTGGAGATATATGTGGTAGGAAAAAAATCTTTTAAAATGGTTTTACTGGGAAACGGGTGAGTCACTATTAGTTATTATGCCTGTGAAGAAGTCAATTTTTAAAATTTACTAATAAAACATTTACAACTGTCAGGTAAGTTAAAGCAAATCATACAGGAAAACAAATACTATAAAACTGTGGTATCCAACTGATAACTGGAAAGGAATCCATCCAGATTAAAGATAGTATCCCTGGTATTCTTCCTCCGCTCAATCTAGTGCCTAGAGCAGAATTTTTAAAAACCAGGAAATTCAATGTCATAAAATATGACAAATATTACAACTAAAAAAATAGGTAACAGGATACAGTCAAGGCTTTTCAGACTAAAATTTAGAGTCTCTGTGAACATCATACTGCAAAGATAATGAAAATAAGGCATATGCTACAGCAAAAGAATTCCTTTGGAAGTTATTTTATATTGAAAATTATGCAGAGAAAAAAATGAAAAAAAAAATCATAGATACTGATAATGCTGGCCTGAAAATAAGAAAAAGGGTGGAAGAAGAGAAGTAAGTTCTTGGGATGGTTGATATTATGTCCACCTGAGTAGTATATCTATTTAAAGCCTTTTGTTTGCATTAAAAAGTGACAAATGTTCTGCATATAAGGAAAAGAGAGAAATTCCACAATATAAAACAGATTCTTGGAATATTGGTGTTTTGTTTTTCTTAATTTGTTTTTCTTAATTTTGAAAACTACAAGAACCTGATTACTCAATGGAGATAAACAACTCTGAAAATTAAACCTTAAACACAATACCAATATGTTGCTAATGTTAACCATGATATTATTTTTAACAAACTACAGACAAGATTACAGAGTAAAATGTTGTATTTTTCAATGAATCTCTTAGGTTACACCAGTTGATGATATTTAAGATAAATTGTGTATTTGTGTAATGTATTGTTTTTTTGTGTGCGTGCAAATCTGTGCTTGATATTGAATGATTTTCAACTATTTTCTTTTGCTTTCAACACACAGAAAAAGTTATGTATATGTATTTGTACCTATCAATATTCAGAAACAGTATTTGAAAATGAGAGTAAATGTAGCTGAAATCAGAATATTGGTTCTTGATGAGGACTAGCATTGTGTTTTCTATTGAAAGAGAGGTGATACCCAGGGAGCATCCCCTTCAGAGTCCTAGCTCAGATAAGAACTGCAAGAATTGGATTTATTTCACGTGAAATTAAACTGCCAAAAGTGCACTGTGTTCCATACAGTGATGAGTTTTCAAATCTAATTTGAACTAAGGCAATTCCAAAGTAATCCCGCTACTCCAGCTATCATGTATGATTTCAGTGCTGGTCCTCAGCACCAGCTGTTTCACTCCATAGTGCGCTAAGGCATCACTCCCCTTGCTAACACAGGTACCATTGCAGGTAACCAAATAACTCTGGGAGACTATTACTAAACACTCCTTGCCAATCTGAATTTTCTTGTCTTGCAAGGCTTAGTGGCTGGAAATGAAATATTACTGAATATTTCTCCACACATGTTTGCATCAGATCTGAATGGTTACCACAGCAGTTTGCAGCCACATATTCAGTGAATCTCTGGATGCAGGAAAATACCAGGTGCTGACACCAATTTTCCACATGTAGTTCAGACACTAGTACTCCTTTAAAAATAAATGTTGCAGTAACCTGATCAAGTAGTTAAACATAGTGAACAGTTATGGAAGTTCCTTTATCATCTTTTATTTAAAGGACTAAATTCGCCTAAGATTATTTAATCTTATGTGTTTATTTATTTAGACTAAAACTGGGCTCTTGCAGGATGATCAAATTATTGCAAAATGTGTCTTCTGTGTTTAAAATGTCTGCTAGTACAACTTCATATTCCTGTTGCATTTATGTTCTTCCCCATCCAGATGTTATCTGTACGGATTGACCATAAATAATATAGCTGCCCAAGAAGAAAATTTCCAAAATGTGGATATACTTCCCAATTCTTTCACAAAAATAAAAATCTCCATCTTTCACCTGTGTTCCAAAGGGGCCGTGCTAGTTCTCCAGCATTCCCAAGTATGGATTTACATCTTCCTACAAATTCGAGTGTATAAACTAAGAGCTGTTCAATGCTCCTCAGAAAGACTGTAAATCCTTATACCTCAGCAAAAAGTGTATAGCTGCTCTAAGAAAACTAACACAAACTCTTGAAAGTCCCAATAATTTTTTCCCTGAGAACAGTGGGAGAAAAAAAAAATAAAGCTCACCACTTTTTAAAGAGCAATGCCAAGAGAGATAGAGGAATTATTTTCACACAGCCAACTGATCTATATGATTTTTACAGCATAATAAATATATAGTTGAGAGCACTGAGGAGGAGAAAAAAGACAGTGCTCCAGACATGCCAGGAGGCAAGGACAGAGAAAACCCCTTAGACTGATCTCTCTGATAGGTATGGACAACATCCTTAGTGGGGGATGAAACTGGAAGAGCTTCTCCTTAGAGCCTAAAATCTACAGTGGAAGAACAAAGGTAAAAGACAAGATTAAAAACTGTAGTTCTGGATGTGCAAAAACACCTTACAGGTCTTATTTGTGCTTACAGATAATAAGCACTGTGTGCTTTTGGTGTTACTCGATTTGAATGCAAGTTGTTCTGTGGGCACTACTGAGAGTGTCATTTTTCATGTCTCGAGGTGATCTTCCCAGAGACAGCATGCCAAGGTAGATAGCTGATTTTACATCTTCCCAGAGATAAGACGCCAGGGTTAAGAAGTGTAAATGATGAGAGATAATTTCCTTGTTTTGGGCCTTGAGCTGGTCTTCCCAGAGGCAAGATGCTGAGGCATTGTGTCAACAATGTCAAGATAAACACAATCCATAACAGTCTGTTACAGATGACATGTATTTCCATCCTCATTTATTCTGCAGTATTCTAGATAGTCTGGAATATCCTGGTTGACTTATGAAGTATCTGGTAATGTTATTGAGTGTCACATACATGTCATGAAATAGGAAAAACTTCTTGAAGAGGTGAAAGATCCTTACAAATATTTGGAGCAGATAAAATGAAAAATATTTTCTAATATCTCCTCAAAACTCCTTCCCCGATATTACCCTCATTTTTCTTCCTCCTTACACTCACAGACAGAAACCCAAGACATCATCAGATTATTTCTTTTAAAAAAATGTTTAGTTTCTTTGTTTTTTTTTTTTTTTTTGTTGTTGTTGCTTTGGTTTGTTTGTTTGTTTCTTTGTTTTTAAAGAATAACCTAAGGTAGTTACAGAGCTACTTATTCCAGAAAGTACTAGGCTTTTTTCCAAGTATATCACTTCTGTGCAGTCTCAGAGTCTCGAGCTACGCTAAATTTAATCTAATACCCATCACCCAATATTTACTACTGAAGAAAGAGACGTATTTTATTTATAGCCCTCCACTCTGTGAATTAAAACTGAAGCAGAATTTCACTACCTATGGACAGGGAAGTCAAGAATAACAAGAAAATCTTTTTCAAATACATAAACAACAAAAGGAAGATTAGTGGAAACGTGGGTCCCCTAGTGAATGGGATGGGCACCCTGGTTACGAACAACACAGAAAAAGCAGAGCTGCTGAATGCCTTCTTTGCTTCGGTGTTTACCAAGGGCAGCCCAGTAGAGTCCCAGGCCCTAGTGACAAGAGAAGGAGCTGGGAGAGAGGAAGATATGCCCAGGGTAGAGGAAGATTGGGTCAGAGATTTCCTGAGGAATCTTGATACCCACAAATCTATGGGCCCTGATGGGATGCACCCCAGAGTGCTGCGGGAGTTGGCGGACTTCATAGCCAAGCCGCTCTCCATCACCTTCGAAAGATCCTGGAGAATGGGGGAGGTACCAGAGGACTGGAAGAAGGCCAGTCTTCAAAAAAGGCAAGAAGGAGCCTCACCTCTGTCCCCGGAAAAGTGATGGAACGGCTTGTGCTGGCCACTGTCTCTAGGCATGTGGAGGACAAGAAGGTGCTCAGGACTAGTCAGCATGGATTCACAAAAGGGAA
>JAWLRI010000760.1:1064067-1074696 GCA_034781795.1 Crypturellus tataupa | reverse complement strand
GGGGGTTGGACTAGATGACCTCTTGAGGTCCCTTCCAACCTTAGGCATTCTATGATTCTATGATTCTATGATTCTATTGGAAAGTGTTATATTAACCATAACAAAGCTACCATAACAAAGTGGACATTGATGCAATAAAAGGTTTTGAATATAGGAATTAATGGATAATTATAGGAATAAATTCCAATTTAACTTACTTTACTTACATAGGTTTCTTTAAGTAGTTTGTAATCAAAAAAAAATTTTAGTGCACTCTAGTCATAGGTCAATTTAAAAGACTGTCAGTTCTTACATATAAATGATGTAAATATCAATCTATTCTGAATTTGAGATGAAATATATATTTTGCATTATGAGTGCTTAAAACCAATAAGTTTGACTTAAAATGTTGTTCTTTGTAGTAATTGCGTATGTATATTCATGACTTCTGATTTCTTTCACTCCTTTTATTTACAAAGTTAGTAGTATTAGATCAAATAAGAAAAAAATCTCCATATAAAAATAAAATTAACATATTACTTCATAAACTGTTATGAACATTTTATGGAATTCTACAGAAAATTTTATGGAAATTTTCCTTTCAAGGATAGCTATCATTGGAATCTCTTTATGCTACATCGACGTTGAAATTAAAGCACCATCAGTATGCAATTAATGCAGTATATTTCCTGCTGTTTAAAAAAAAAAAAAACCCACTTCACAATTTAGGGACCAGCCTAGTCCCTAACTATAATAAGATGTTTAAAAAAATAGTCATAAAATAGAAAGGTCTGTGAAGCAGTGTCCAGGCTACAGTGTAGTAAACAATATTGGCAGAAACACCAGTGCAATAGTGCTGTCAGGAATCACTGTTATAAGCAGATGGATTAGGGATTTAGCAGATATGGAATATGTTCCAAAAAGAAACCCCAATTTATCAGATTCTGACAACACTGAGTCTGCAGAAAACACTGTGAGGGTGGGCAGCCAAGAAAAGGAGAGGAAATAAGAAGCAGAGGAAAGCACAGATTGAAAGGAGCAAAAAAAGACAAAACTTTTTGCATTGGTGTAAGGCAATTATATAGGCAATTTAGAAAAGTATTGGGAAATGACCACTAACAGAGAAGCAAGAGAAAAAGAGAACCTTTCTATTATCAAGAAGATGTTTTGTTATCTATGTAAGCATGCTAATTAGACAAATTATACCTTTATTCAAGCTTGTTTAAAAAAAAAATAGTTCCATGTGAATGCTAGAAGAAATTTAACATGTTTCTCTGGGTGATTTACTTCAAGAGAACCAATAGTAATAACAGGAGTCTATAAGAAATATGTTATGTTTTGGCAGTTCATCAGCAAGGTTCAGACAAGAAATCAAAATTGTCATCAGGTAATATATATACATACAGCTAATCAGCACCACAACAGCTCAAAACCCATCCATTTCATCATGTTGAAAGTCCTTTATCCTTTAATTAAGATTTTTACAAGAATTCATTAAGTATTCATTCATATTTTAAGCTAAAACATTTCATGAAGCATTTCATATGATTTTTTAATCCACTTTTTAGATCAGGGCTATAGGAGTCTCTCTCTCCCTCCACTTTTGATAGACAATACCCCAGTGTGTGGAATATCAAGGTTAGAGATATTGCCTTACTTGAACCAGAGAATTCTATGATGGGAAAGTGTTTTTTGAAGTAAGCAGTCTTGCCCTCAAGTATTTCCCTCTAGTCAATCAGGATGCTTTCCAGAAATAACAGGATACATACAGATTCTAAAGTAGTTTTGACACTATTTTACAATATTCTGTCTATAAATTTTATGTCTGAAAAAGATATGTCTTTTTCTGTTTTGTTTGGTTTTAATTCATGTTTAGAAGATGTTTCCATGAAAGGTCTTTCTATCTTCTACTCAGATCTAGATTTTAATTACAAGATACTATGATTACATATGTAAATAGGGAACTAGACAGAGGTCTTTTCTGAGAGGCCTCAGGACTCCTTTTGAATCCTTGGCCTAAAACCAAGTACCGTTTATGTACTAAAAAAAGCATAATATGAAGTGCGCAGAACACAGTAAAGCCTGTCGTTCTTCCCACAGGCCTTACCCATGCTAGCACTGAAGAAGGATTAGCTTCTAAGATTTCCTTTCCCCGCTCCTACCATTGCCACTCCAAGCTTGGAACTGTACAGATCGTAGATAAAATTTAAGAAAATTTGAAGGAAAAAAGGAACAAAACAAAAGATCATAGATGTAGGCATAGATATAGGTAGACTAAATTATACTTCTCTGAGTGCAACTGAAGGCTGAGCAATCGGTGCCTCTGAACAAACTAAGTTGTGCAAGGACTTATGAAAGAACTGATTAAGCCAGGGAAAGCAAAGGACCGTGCAATAAAAGTCTGTCTAGTCTTGTGTTTGATGGATGAGAAAGAGAGAAAGGGTAAAAAAAAGCTGTTAGGGAAAAAAGGGTGAGTGATGAGCATCTGTGCATATATTATCAATCGATTATACTGCAGGTGTTTCTGAAAGGCAGACGCCTACTCATAGCCTATGTTTGTGGGATGCATTAGCTCTAAATTATGCAGCACTTATTCCAAACTCATTAAAGGTGGGATCAGTCTTCAAGTCATATCAATAATTCAAGTCAATGTTTACATTATTTTACACCAACTGGTAGGAGGTTGCACTCACACAGTGCAAAATGAGTATCAAAGAGGGCAATAAAATGGGTAAAGCAAGAAATAATTGGGATCTAGGCAAGGAAATGCACAAGGCAAGTCAGGAAAAGCAAATGTGAGGTAACTGAGGGCAATGAAAAATACTTGACCAATGACAGGGGTTTAATTGGCAAGTCAAAACAAAATGCATTGCCTAAAGAACAAAATTCCTAATTAAGGACAAATTTCAACAGGTGAAGTTTTAAACAGCCTATCCTCCTATGGGAGTGAATAATCAGGTAACACTACGTGAGAAAAATGCTTGAAAAATGGGAAATTAAAGAAAAACAGGGCCTAACAGGGCCTATGGCATTACAGAGGCTTGCTTGAGGTGAGGGTCAGTTACAGAGTTCCAGGATGTTTGGTATGTGTGGAATCTACTCCACGATTCCTTCAACAACACAATCTGCCCTACTAGCATGCATTAATAAGAGTAAATGAAGAGGGGAGCAGAATGGAGACACCATGAGCAAACTTTGTTGGCTTCTCTGTGAAGGTGGTTGCCTGATAGTGCTGTTCAGCTGATGAGCGAATGGAGGGTGGAGCAGAGTGAAGACACCATGGCCAAACTCTGTTGTACTCCCTGCAGAGGTGGCAACCAGGTTGTACCATGAAGATGATAAGATGCATAGTATGATAAGATGTCTGGTGCTTGGTCTGCAATAGTGGCATATCATTCTATTCCAATGGACTTTGCTCACAATTTTCCTCATTATAATCTCATTATAATGCTCATATGATACACAACTCTATCCCAAAAGTTATCCACTTCCAAGGAATGACCACTTCTCACTGAGCATATTGTCTTGATTTTTGATTGACTCAAGAGACTTTTAAACCAATCAGTCACAAAAATAAGTATGACTAGAGTCATTCAAGCTCCACCTAAATGTAAAAGAAAATATATAAAAGGTACTCTAGGTTCTAGGTAAGAACCCCACACTGTAGTAGAGAATTTCCTGTACTGACATCCAAAACCTGTTCTCTAAATGCTGTATTTGAATAAATCATACGATTCATGGACTCAACTACTTGTTTGGAAGATCAGACCTACAGTCCACAGACTGTTCATGAATCCCATATTGCCAGTGTCAGGCCTAATTGCTATTCCTATTAGGAGATGAGTCCAGAAGCCTCTAGTCTCTCTAACCTTTGAGGATCAGTTGAAATGGGAGGGGATATATTTCTTATCAGATTTGCCCCCTCAGGCCCACTTCAAACCACAACACACTACACCAACCACCTCATTGCAGGTGAACTCCAGAATTCCTTAAGACCAGAAAGGTAGTTGTGGAAGAGATCTGCGCAGATCTTCTCCAAGAATGGAGGAGCCAAGATTGAAAGTTAGCTATGTCAATGAACAAAGCATAAATCACATGACATCCTCCTCTTGGCAACGTGCAGATAAGTAAATGACAGGATAAGTAAATGCCCATCAACTCAAACACTAAACAGTGCTTTGACTAGTGGTGCACTAATGAAGAGAAAGGCTATGAAAATATTCAGGATAATTTATTAAAATATATTCAGAGATTTCTTACAGTTTCTGTTAAGATATTGAAACTTCATGAGAAAACACTAGGAAAAAAAGAGCTAAATTCTTGCTGGTTTGCATCTTACATTATGTGCAGCTGAGTGAAGCTAATGTCAAAAGCAAATACGTCTATTTTCCTGTGGTCCACTCCTTTCACCAGTCTCTTTCATCCTGAGGAGGTGAAAAACTCCTCAGTCAGGATTTGACAGGGTGGGGGGGATACTGTGGGAGCACATGATGATGAAACCTACAGGCATCATGAATTTGGGTTGTTTTAGGAAATTTATATTCAATGTACTCTCCTTTCTGAAGGATGCAGGAATTGCCTTGATGTTGCAATAATCAGTTGCCAATTCTTTTTATCAGTCTAAAATCCTGATCAAAAGAACTTTTAAAACACCATCTGTTCGAGTCCCTGAAACAGTGCATGTTGGGCAGACATTACATATAAGTACCTACTACATATATGTACTAGACTTTTCTCCTAGACTAACTTCTTTCAATAAAAGAGATGATTTTGAAGTAAATGTCATTTATTTTATGTGACACAGACTTATATAAAGAGAGATGATCCAGAACTGAGAAATCTTCTTCAGCTAGCATGTGGAAAGTGAAGGTCCAAGAAACTGACTTTGCATGTGAATACAGACCTTCTATGAAAGAGCTGCCGTTCTTTCAATAATGCTACTAACATATTTACTATGAAAATATTAATCTTTCTGATTTATCAATTATTAAATTGCTTCTAACTTCTATGGCATTAATATCACGTCAGATACTGAAGAGCAGATTAAAAAAAAAAAGCAAATAGCTTTTCCACAAATTCTAGTAAGAGATAACCATTTAAAAACTTAAGAGAATTTGTGCCATTGGGTGAGTTGGAAAAATCTAAATACCTGTGAGGCCAATTTTTTATTCTTAGTGTTAAAGAGGAATTAAACTTTCTTTTTTTTTTTTTTTTTTCAGTGAAACACATTTTTCTCTCTGAAAAAGAATACATGGACCAGTATCTGCAAGTGTGCAAAATAATCAAAGCCTGCAAAAAAAGACTTTCTTAGAAGCTTGACACAAGAACAAAAAATACCCATTTATGAAGTGACATGTGATAAATTGACTAAGGTTTTTACAGTTCAAT
This sequence comes from Crypturellus tataupa, assembly GCA_034781795.1. Taxonomy (NCBI): domain Eukaryota; kingdom Metazoa; phylum Chordata; class Aves; order Tinamiformes; family Tinamidae; genus Crypturellus; species Crypturellus tataupa. The sequence goes on along the minus strand of JAWLRI010000760.1, from coordinate 1,069,329 downwards.
AGGTATTTTATTGCACATCTGTTCTTTTTCTCTGCTCTGCTTTGTTCTTACCGAAGTTGTAATGCTGAAAGAGGCACTGTTGTTATTAGTCATTGAGTTGAATGCCAGAAGCTATTATGATTTAACCTCAAGGTTAGTGAGAAACAAATTTAGCACTTCTTTTGGCTGGCCTCTTAGTACTGTCTTCTGTTAATAGTACCCAAGAGATGACCAAATAAATGCAATTGTATCAATGAAACATGTTACATACTGTACAAACTGATACAAACGTGGTATAAACTGATGTACCTGTATGAAGTTTAGCCAAAGGATTACGTAGCTGAATCTCTATTTTTTGAGACACTCTTATAAGGTTTCAAAGAGGCAGAAGGGGAGTGCAGTCCTCCCTAAGATGTCCTAAGATGGTCCCTGCTGTTATCATGCAGCTGGCTTACGAGTCAAAGCTTTAATAGTTTCAGAGTCCTGTGGAGAACTCTGTCAGTTTTGATGGAGCGTGTTAACAAATAGAGCTCAGTCATAGTCAGGTAAAATCAAGATCACACAGCAACTAACTCCTTGTCTATTTTCTTTATCCTGTTCTGCACAAGCTGACCTGGGACCTTATAATGGGCTTTACTTTAGGAATTCAGAAGGATGAACTGCCTATGAAGTATAAGGTAATCAATAAGGTAATCAAGTAGACCATACAGAAACATAAGTGGTGAGTCTCGTTGTGATGTCCCATTCTTGATGTTCTGATAGGTCATCAGCAAGTTATAAGAAAACAAGATGTGATTCATAGAAAAAAAAATTAAAAAGCAATGTGTTCAATGAGCTTCAGCACCCTTGTTAACCCTTCTCAAAAAAAAAAATGTGTTCAATGAGCTTCAGCACCCTTGTTAACCCTTCTCAAAAAAAAAAAATCTTGTGTAAGGTAGGAGAGCCTGATTTCTTAAGAAAAGTATAGTAATATATTTATCTTTTATTTTTCTATGTTTATTTTTACCCTTAATAGCCAGTCATCTCTGGACAGCTGGTGGAGTTACAGGATTCAGATGAATGTCTCCCAGGTGCATCTTGGCAACGGCAGAAGAACACGATGTGAAATATAAATGAATATAGAAAAATGTATAACACTATTTCTGTGAAGGCTAGCATACTTTTATCTTCACCACTTTTCCTTTTCAAAATAAAATGGAAGTTTGGATCATTATTTTACAGTCTATGATTTTAAAATATATTTAACAAATATCTTTTTTAGTTAATAAATGTTTATAAATATATGCATTTGGCAACACTTCTTGCAAATTGATAACCAAGAGGATTTTATTTTTGTTGCACCATTATTCAAGCCTATGGCCTTCAATTTTCATGAATTAAAGTTGCTTGTTGAATCATCACCACTGGACTGTTCTATTAGAACAAAATCAATGACAGTAGGGTTAGAGGTACTGGCAAATCTTAAGGGTGCTTTGTTGTCTGTTCTTACTCGACCAGCCACGTATATCTCCTCGGTATTGCTTTTACAAGGAGCTCACAGTAGAAAGACCCAGGATATCAATTAGATTTTACAGATAAGGTACAGATTTGAGAAAACAGATGATAAATATAAACATTTTAAAATCAGATATGCTAGTATTGCATGTTAGAAACATGTTAGGATCCTGAGTGAGTATTGCAAATGCCAGATGAAGAGAATCTGGGTGCAAAGAGGAGTGATGGTTAATATCAAAAACACAAATCACAGCTCAAAGTTGGAGAAAGATTTTTATATCTATCTGGTTTGTAACCCAAGCCCCAGAATGATGTGAACTCAGATAGATATAACACACCCTTAATATAAGGCAATATTTTATTTAAGGCAAAATATACAATATTTTATTATTGTATGTTTTAATATAGGAAGTATATTCAGACAATGAAGTAACCAAATGAAAATGAAAATTTATGTATAATAGAACCACTTCAAATAGAACCAAATCTATAAAACTGATTTGGTATTATTCCTCAAAATCTTTAGGTTGTGTTTCTTGTATGCGTTAATGCATCTCTAAACAAAGGTTATATCATCACATTCATTTATCAAGATTTCTATTCCTTCTGTCCACCAAAACATAGAAGCCATTCATTTAATATTATGTACAAAAGTTTTGATTTGAGGTCTTTTTTTTTTCATTATATTTTGAATATTTAAAATAATTCTAAATCTAGGGAAATATTTCCTTTCTAGAGGCAAGACATGTTTTCCCTAATAAGTTCTTTTAGCTTTGTTTCACACCAAGTTTACAGGAAAAAAAATTCCTTTAATATATTGCTGGAAACATACTGATTCTTTCACATCCAGCCTTGTTTTCTGCACAGGATTGTACAGGCTCCCAGGTAAAGACTACAGGAGGGCAGGAAGCAAAGATTCTTTTCAGGTTGGTCTCATAATAGCTTAAAAGCAGCTACTTTTGCCAGCAACCCAGTCAAGTGTATAAACTCTGGGTAAAATGCTCTGTTTGCTGGTGTATTCTACAGGTTACATCTCTGTGTTGCAGAGTGAGTATTGGCCTTGCTAGACAGATCAAGCTAACAATATATAATCATTCCTTCCTTTTTCTTGCCATGTCTTAATCAAGGAGTGGATGAAATGATTGCTGGAATTACCAGCAAGTCAGAAACACATTGATTTATAACTGGAGTACTTTTCATTTCAAGGATTTAAAAAAAAAAAAAAAAAAAAAAGTAAGCAAAGTGTTTCTACCATCACTCATTTATGCACACTTTTGATGCCGCTCTGGAAACTATAAATCTATCCCGTCATATATCGGCAATTTTGTGATAATTTTGTATTAGTGATAACTGCGTCAATGATAGTGATACCTTTGTCCTGTATGCCTGGATTATTGTACATTCTATCCAAAAGATGCAAGCACGTTACAATTGCAAAAATAATTTAACATCTTAGTACGTGTCACATAACAACTGAAAATTAAAGGAGAGTCAAGTATATATAAAATTAAAAGCTGTAAAAGCTGTTTCAGTGAATTATTCAAAGCCTTAAGAGAAGCAGTTATGAACCAGCCAACAATTATCTCAGAGTATGAGGTTGTGACTGGGAATAAAACAGGCCATGCATTGTGGTGTGTGTATATGTGTATATATACACACACACACTCCTACAACAGTGCTGAAACAGCTAAAAATCATGCTAAGAATGGTGCACTTGCTAAAATCTGATTTATGGAGATAGTCAAAGGAGGCTTACTAAAATCTAATGGCTGTGCTACTGTGTAGTGACAGCTCTAAATAAATTATTTTCCTGTTTATTCAGCACTACGGTAGTCGTCTTGTTAGCCTGCGATGTTTTTGGCAAAAAGTTTCAAATTCTACCTGGGGTATTTCACATGCACATCATAAAGTACACACTTTTTCCTTCATCATGCTGCTCATTTATGTTTTTTTAGCATTAATCAGTATCATCGGCAATAATGAGGAGGCTAAATTGGTAGTAAGCAAGTTTCTATCATTATAATCAGTATTATATGCAGATTTGCAGCCTCAGTAGAAAATTAAGGAGGTATCTGGAATGTGGTCAAAAAGTTTGACTGTGGTTTATACATTCCTAATAGTAGAGAAATATTTTTAACATCCAAATTTCAACCCCAAAAGGTTAAGATTTAAAAGACAAATTGGATATAAAAGTATATATACTAAAAATATAATGCAGTAATTAACTTGTGTACTTCTATGACTGGCTTGTGTTATGCAAGTGTTCAGAATAAACATTCTTTTTTTTCCTTTTGGCTTTAAAATTTGAGAAATCTATCAAAACATGATTAGGAAACCTATTGTAAAGAAAAAGTTGTCAGCTCTTTGAGCTGAGAACTCTACAATACTTTGAGAGAAATCAATGAGAGTTTTAATTTGCACAAAAGAAATAATGTAAGAGTGTTGAGAGGAGAGGATCTGACTTAAAAGCACTATTCAGACGGTACAAAGAACACAAATAATGATCTAATCTGTTGGAAGTGAATCTGAGTAGTGATTAATCAAGGGCACTCACTGGGGTATTTCACCTGTTGTCATTTTCTTTATCTCCGTTTATGGAAGACAGTGAAGTCACGCATCAGATCATGCTACTCACAGCACTATTAGCTAGGAAACAGTACAAATAAGACTTCAGGAAAATTGAAACACTGAAAAACAACTGATACTTTATTTTATCCTTGTACATTTTGCTTAGTTTGCTGTACATCCACATGGCAGTTTGCCACAAAATGACCCCATTTTAATTTTAAATAAGGCTGCACATGATCCATCAGGAGTCTAGTTTTCATTGGATCTTGGGTTCTTCTCAACCAGAAACTGTGTATTTCTCTTAAACACAGATTTTTCTCCGCCAGTCTCCAATGGAAATTGGGTAATGGAGATGCAGAGAGGTTATTAAAAGTTTGAACTGATACACTGTCCACAGAAGAACTACTTGAAATTTTAATGTTGAGAAATAGGACATTTGAATCATTAGTGCATCTTTCAAAACTTAACTTTGAATTTCCCCTTTGCAATTTAGGTTCCAGTATCAGTACTTATGCATTTTTCTTTGAGATACTCAGTTTTCGGAAATTCTGAGTGCTTAAAGGTCGGTGAAGCTGATAATAGCAACTGACTAGAAATTGCTGAGAACATTTGCACCCATTGACTGCATAGAAATATACTCCACTACTTAAAAATAAACACTTTTTCACAGTCACAAGCTGATAACACCTCTTGGAATTCCTTAGAAAACTGAGAAGTAGTATCCGTTATGACCACTGCTTTGAATTTTAGTGATAAAACAAACAAATGCATGTTATTTGCTCATATTCTGATCTCAAAAGTAAATTCTCTAATGAAATTATGGAGCCTCTTTCAAGAATTTCAGAATTTAATTCTGGTCAATCCATCACACATTTAACAATATTACCTGCTGGGCAGCTAATCTGGACTTTGTAGTTTCTTTGACGCTCACTGCCCGCATGAAATCTAGTATAAGTTTGCTAAATTAAACTAAAAAGCAATCTGCCAGCCTTAAACTCAAAAATAACCTTAGCAAAAATATATACATATTTGGAAATATACTAGAGTGAAATTACACTTAAAATGAAATTTAAATTAACAATAATGAACTTAATAAACAAAATCTTATTAAACAGGTACTTCATGTTGCTATTGCCTGAATGCGATTATAACTTCTTTTTCCTAGGCATTTTTGGTATCTGATTGAATTGTCATTCTAAAAAAATACATTTTAATCTGCTC
>JAWLRI010000760.1:1048861-1063967 GCA_034781795.1 Crypturellus tataupa | reverse complement strand
ATTATAACTTCTTTTTCCTAGGCATTTTTGGTATCTGATTGAATTGTCATTCTAAAAAAATACATTTTAATCTGCTCAGGTGTTGAACAGTAATATAAAAGGACATGGCATTTCTACTACCATTTCTGCACCCAGCTTTAAACAAAAAAAGGGTAATTTAGTCTTTACTTGAATGATTTTTCTTATTATGGTTTTATATCTGTAGTTCCTTTGGGAAGAAAATAAACCTTGATTACAAGGAAAGAGCTGCAGGTCAACAGACGGCATCACCAACACGCTTAGTATGTAAATCCCAACATTTCCTGAAAAGCTTTATTCTGGTCCTTAAAAGCAGAGCTGTACAATGCTGAAGATAAGCATATGCCTTATTTTTTATGCAGAGAACATAATGTCATAGGTTTCTTTTTTTCCAGTTACATGTGAATTGTTCCTTCTTTGTGGAAATGAGTGTATTTATAACATCACACTGGGCATCTGTCGATGCCAGATCTCGTTCATAAAAATGTCCCAGGAAATCTCTCTATCCCTTTGTTCTTTCTCTCCATAACCATATTGCTAAATACCACTCTTGTTAACTTTGCTTTTCTAGCATCATCTAGGCTTTTTCCAGATCTTCTGGACACTCTCCCATTTGTTTCTATCCCAGCTGGACTCGTAAGTGCTATTGCACATGAATTCTCACATCCAAAATATATCTCATTATGTCTTTTGAGAATGTTTCATTTCCTTTCTCATTTCTCTGTTCTGAAGTATAAAAATATGGGAAGTTATCAGTTATGCTGAAACACTCAAATGCTTATTCTTCTGATATAATTAAAAATACACAAAAATAAAAATATTTTAATACCTACATGCTGAATACATGCATATAACTTTTGAGGAATTAGATTAGTTAAGCTACAAAATGTAGATATGCCGGTCTGGGTATCTTTTTGCCTTTCACTCTGTGCAGCCAATTACATCTGTGTGCAGTAACTGCAAAGTGGTGAAAATTACTACCTTTCTTATTTAATGAGGTTTTATATCCTCTTTGCTCTGGTATAAATGAATAAAGTGAACAGCAATGTAAAAAAAATAAAATAAAAAGATGTGTTGTGTGGAACCTAACATTCAGTTAGCAAAGATGGTGACAGATGCATAATAGAGCCACGTGGAAAGTAGGAGGAAGCCATATCTTGAGAGTAGCAGGAGAAAGTTGTGCCATAGGAGCAATCAGGAAAATCTCTTAAAACTATTTCTGAATGCCTTCCTTTTTCATCCACCATTTTATAGTATTCTGGTCTTAAAATGTTGTGTTTTACTCCTTATTGGCTTGATTATTCATTTACACATGCCGTAGTTACAGAGTACACTGGTAACAAAATAGCCTCAGTGACAACACCTGTTAAAATAGGAATTTGAATATACACAGTTGTGTGGGTCAGCATGGGGCACAGCTCATGGGACCAGCGACCGAGGAGAGCCGAGGCGAGTAGATACAAACGCAGGGTACTTTCTCGCCTCATCTGCGTGAGTGGGTTGTGCGGAGTGCCCATGTTTTTCCACAGGAAGGGTGCAAGAAGGGGAGGTTGCACACCACAAAGGAGGTGTGTGTCTCTGAGTGTGATCAAAGCATTTCAGGTCTAGTTATAGAAGTGCATTAAGAAATCTGTAGGCGAACATTAACATTTTGTCTAGTATTTATCTGTTGAACTGAAGATATTGGTCTTTAATCTTTAGCTCACTGATTGTTGATTAATTATGTGTCATTAATAATACAATTAAGCATTTCACTTTTAGTTTGGTCTTAGTTATCTAAATTACGCAATCTTTCCCTGCTACATACTGGCAAAAGAATTGACCATGATGAGTCCAGATTATATAAAATGAAAGTAGACAAATAGACCATAACAGACTTCCAGATTGATGCGGAGACTCCCGTGTCTCGTCCCGCCGACGTGTTCCTCTCCTCCGTCGCGCGCCGGGCCTCCCTGGGAGCTGTTGTTCTTGGGACCCCGAAGCGGTCGCCGCGAGGGAGAGGAGCGGCGCAGATGGCTCCACCTGCTCCTGGTCCCGGGGCCGGCTGGGTCAGGAAAAGGGCCGGATAGGCAGGTCACCCAAAGGGTCGGGGGAATCCCAGCCTGGACTGCCAACAAATGACTCAATTTGAGCTAGGGTCGACAGCCAACTTTATTTTGCCAAAACACAAACTTAAATAGCCTCGGTTAGGGGGAGGGAAAAGGTGTGATTGGGGTATGCTAATCCTAGGGGCCCCAGGATTGGATGAGCCCTGTTGCTGGGCAGGCCTAGGGCCAGGGCAGACCACTCTGACCCCCACCTCCTGGGTGCCAGAACCTTCTCCACAGGTGTGATGAGGTGCCCAGTCAGGCCTACCGGCCTGATTGAGCATGCTCTGGCACCCGGGGTCACAGGCGGGTCAGAGGCACCCCCCCTGTATACATGTTTAGAACAATATGGCCTGCCCTTTGACTCTCAACACCAGATTATTTTACATTCAAAATCTTGTTATGGGCAAAAAAAAGGAACACACTGTACATAAGAAGTAAAGAATTTGCTGTTAATTCAGCTATAGGTTTAACATTCTAATAAAATTTCAACAAAAAGTTATTATTAGCTCAGTTTACTAATTATCTAAATAAAAGCTGAAATGTCTCCATAATACCCTTAAAATTATTATATAAGAAAACTTGCAAATATCTATCATTTTCCTCTGGTGTTTTGCTCATCCTTTCAATGTTCCTCTGAATCCGAAGGTCTACAGCACCAGCCTTTCTCAAAAAGAATGGATTTGGCTATGACATGTTGCAAGCATCCCACAAGACTGGAGTGGTGAAAGTCCCTTCCTCCTTAGACTTGGATATTTTTGAGACTACTTTTGTGTGTTTTCTTATCACGACCTACTTCCTTCTCACTGGTTTCCAGTCACTTTTTGGAGGTGACATCACAGCCTCCCTCAGTCCTGGAAACATAACTCTACCATGCAATGGTGTTGGATCAGGTAAGTCTTTTCCACATGTGGCCATCACAGAGATCCAGCTCAGGACAGACAATAGTCACTTGGCCACTAGCCTAAAATGTAAAGTCATAATCAGCTCTGACTGTGGCAAGACCAAATAATTTCAGAGATCCTGCTCTGGCAGGCTAATATAAAGCCTGTGGCCTTTAGGTATTGACTGGGTTAGCATAGACAGGAGAAAACTCATCACCTCCTCCAATGATTTCAACTTTTGTTTAGTAAAATAGTTATTTGCTGAAGAAAATAGTCTCTCCAATTTTGTTATGCTATTCTGCTAAATAAAATCAATTTTATATTAAAAATATAATACTTAAAAATAAATACAAGAATCTAAAAGAAGGGAAATAAATCCCTTTAGAAGTTTTCTTTCAAACAATACACAAGGCTATGAGAACAACTAACAGTAGAAGAATTTGAATAGTTCCTTTCGTTCCTCAGATGCTCTATTTTCAAACTATATTTTCATTTAGATTGGCTGCTTGCAAGGTGGACCCAATCTAAAACAGAAAATATTATCTCAGTATTCTATAGGGTGCATTGCATAATGAGACAAACAAACAAACAAAAACACAAAACATAGTTTCAGTAGATCAGGATTTTATGATGAATAACGGATTTAATCAAAAATTCCTTGCAAGTTCTAACAATGCTCTGCATATGTTCAGTGGGTACCTTTATGAAGGCACATGCTAATAAAGCAAATGCCAGACTTAGATAAACAAACAGGTTCTAGTCTGAATAACTAAATATAGGGTTATCATTTTTATGTTCTTTATTGGTCAGATCTTTCAACTTACTTATCACCTCTTCCATTTGTTCAGTATCATCTGTTCACTTTTCAAAAAAAAAAAAAGTAAAAAATAATCAGAGAGCAGTTGCTTATAAAAGAATTTCAGTTGTAAGCAAGCAGAAACAGAAATGATGTCTCACAGATCACAGAGCCTTCCTGATATAAAATTGCACCATAAATCATCAATTCAAATTTGTTTGAAATACATTATATTCCAGTTGAATGCATCCTGTCATGAAGTCTTCATAAGCTAAGCTAATATCTTAAATGTAGATATATATATACAATATAATATGAATATGTATATAAATATTTAAATACAAGGAAATATTTTCCAGTTAGTTTATTCTTTTACTTTTAACTAAGTTTCCTTATTGCAAAAAGTATTAATGAAATTAATTTTGATACAATTTGACCATTCTCCATATCTTTCCTTACGTGAAGTAAACCCACTAAATGCTTATGTAAAGGCTGATAATGATGTTTGATCACAGAAACTTTTTAATCTATTGCAGTTGATTTGAATAAAATATAAAACCAACTGATAATGTTTAAAAATATTAGTTATCTCTTTATTCTATATTCAAAGAAAATTGTTGTACTTATGAACCTAACTCAAGGCCAATCTAGAACTTGGATTTTTAAATTTGAGTTAAACTCATTAAATATGAGTTCTGTGTCTCTTATAGCATTTCTATATTGGTTGTGTGAAGTGTAGAAGTGTTTAATGCTTTTTCTCAGGGGAAAGTTACTTAAAAATGCAATAAAAATGAAAACTGGGTACAATTGCAACAAGAACATAGAAAAAGCTGATACTAACTGTTATGGGAATCCAAAGGAGATGTGTAAACTGATAACTGGCATTTATGTCCTCTTGCATTTCCAAGACGTACACAGTAAAGGTAGGGTATACTCTTCTCCTGCTGCGTGATGTCTGAAAATCACGATGAAGAGATGCTTGAGATTTTTGAGATCTTACCATATCCACATCTGAGTCTTCAAATTTTACTTTGTAGATTCCATTTGAAAAAAAAAAAAAAGATTTGATTAATCTGATTATTATTTTTTTCCTTTTGTCTATACCTAGTATCTCACATCACAATACCTTGCAAAAGGACATAACTGGCTATTCTTGACTAATGCAAGTGACTTCTGAAACATTCTCCATTTTTAAATTGGTCTAGTTGTATTTTATTCCACATATGCCTAGATCACACATATCTACACCTGTCTGTGTCAGATGTGATCTCTAAATACTCTGAGAAATCATATCAAAATCAAGATGGTTCCGTGTTTCATAAATCAACTTCTTCTGCCAAAAAGCAATTGATTTTTATCATGTCCTCAAGCAGCCTGAGTATAACTCAGCATAAAGATGCTGACAAGCATGGAATTCATTTGTCTGTGCACAAATAAAAGCAAATAGTAAATTCTTAATGCAATCTGATCTGAGATCTCCCAGAAAATATTTTGGAAGATTAATATAACTTAATTAAATATGCTAAGGCAAATAATACATTTTGTTATGTCTTACATTATCAACAAAACTCATTCTCCAAAATAGAACATTCCTGGAACATGCATCTGTATTGTTTCCATGATATGAAGGAAACTTCACTTGTTTTAAATCTCAGCAGGTAAAGTCTTCATGAATTATATTGTTTGATCAATTTAATTATTCATTAATATATATTTTAGCAATTAGAGATTTTTCTGTCAGTTGTATAAATTCCACTGAGGAGGCAATGTGAGATTAAAAAAATATGAGGAATCTTCACATAATATCTCCTCCAATGTAATTTACTGCCTAATGAAACTATTCGGGCAAAAAGAAGCACTCCTCATTAATATTACCTAGTTTGCTTAGAAAGACATTCTGATATTCAGTGGATACCATTTTTCAAAAATGCATCCATCTGGAAAAATCCTCACATACATGCTGATAGAATTCTGTTATTCAGCTCTGTTATTCAACATATTATACAGCTGAAGGAAAGAATATAACATTTAAAATTTTACATTGAGAATGTAAGAAGAATAAATGTGAGGTAGTATTCAAAATTAAAATGAGTTATGTCTTTTAAACTTAGAGAAGCCAAATTAGCATCTTACCAGTAATGATAATTGCATGTTTTCAACTGAACATGAGTTTATCATCTTTACTACAAATGTATAATGCAGTCAACCACAAAGTTTGCTTATTCCAATGATTATTGGGGGTAAAATGTGATCAAAAATTCCATTTTAGAAAAAATGCTGTAGTTTCAATCATAATTACTCATAAAAATGGCAGAGTATTTCTGCAAGGGAATTACATGACTGCAATAGAGCAAAATCTCAAGCACTGAGATCTTCTTGGATATCCTATTTTAGGAAGACATTTGTTCAAAAAGGTCAAAGCTTTGGAAAAAAATAGATTTTCTCTTTTTTAGTCAGAGCAATGTTCTTGACCCATTCCCGATTTTATCTTTCTCTCTCTTTTGCAATGAAGGCAGAGGGCAGTTTCCTTTCAAGGTGATAGTTATGTGCAGAAGGATATATAAGCATGTAAGGTTGGGAAGTCTTATTACCAAAAGTAGTGGACATACCTCTTTCTGAACTGGATACTTAATTAAAAAGGAATTTTGTTTTCCAATGAAATGGAAAGATTTCCTCAGCTGACTCTGCTACCTAAAGCTGACTCTGCTAAACAAAGCTCTTAAAAAGATATGAAGCAAATATCTTTAACTTTTCTTCATCTCCCCTTTTCACAAGTGCCTCAAGTATGTACTAATGATTCAGTCGACACTGCAGTCGTTGCAGTCAACATCAATATTTATTTAACTGACTTAGGTTAAAATAGTTAAACTGCATGTGCATATTGTCACCAGGTAACCAGGTAAAGTGGCTTTATTTTACAAGGATTGATCAAGAACACATTTATTTATTTATTTAATGTTGATTAATTGGTACCAATTGGAAGGATGTTAGGAGGCAGTCTCAGAATATGGAAAAAAGAGAGTCCTGCATGGCTTATAGATCAACAGACATTCTAATTACTTCGTACTGAAATGATGGCAAATAAAATGGAAATATGAGGGCAACATTCATTAAAGATACATTCTGCACAACGCAATACTTGAAGACATCAGAGAGCAAGTCTGACACTAGGGGTAAGCTCTAAAGTGACATTCAGAGGACCTGAATCCCACTGGAGAGTCCTGGAAGAATCTTCACCCCTCCTGCAGCTTCCACTCCTTTCTGAAACACTGTTTTTGTTTTTATTTTTTTTTATTTTTATTTATTTATTTTTTTTTTTCTAACAGGGTTTGGAGAATAGGAGAATACAGACCAGTACAGCATCCTATTCTCTCTCTTACATTTGTCCTTAGTGTAAAGGAGAACAGGCATCTTACCTACTGAAGATCATGTCCCATGTGTTGATTCACTGCAGGATGATAAGGTGCATTTCTTCAATCATCCTATAAAATAAACATAAAACTGTATGTATTCCCCAAGATAGAAAAACAAAATAAACACTACATTGCACACACACCAGTTCATACATGCCAAATGCCATACAACTGCGATGATGTGCTGGAACGTGAAACCCCTGCACTTGTTGATGTGGTTGTGATTAAGGTATATAGTCATGATAAACTAGTATCTATAAAATATCTCTTTGAAGTGTAAGCTGTTTTACCTCATTCCAGCATTGCTCTGGTGCTGGAATACACAAAGTGACAAAGCAACTGCAGGGGTCTTTGAGTCCATGTCAATGTGTCTTAAAATCAGATGTGAAAGCCATTGTGCAATGAGATTTACACTGCCTGTTGATTCCAACATAACTAGTTCCTCTGATCAAAAAGCATTAACCTTAAATTAGGGGACTGTGGTATTGAAGGATTAACTTCCCACTGCACAAGGAGAAAAAGGGAATACTCACAGGCTGCAAATACTGCTATTACCATCACTGTCACCGTTATCTAAATTGCAAATGACCAGTGAATAACTGGAAAGAGACTAACCTTAACCTAGATCTGTCAACATACGATTTTTCTTGTCATACTACTGATAGTGAAAAAATATTACTGTAAACATAGCTTTTGAAGTCTGAGTACCTGAGGGAAAGAGTTGATTAATATTGTTGTTTAAACTGAGGTTAATTAATTGTGATAAAGATTAATTGGTCTTTCCCCCTCTCTCTCCTTGAAAATAATTTTGTGATGAGATCATGACACCTCTTAAACAATATTAAAGACTTATAATCTCGAAGGGATGAAGGTAAGGGCCAATTAGAATATCATTCTGAGAAAAAAAAATGGCCTAACTAAATAAAAACCAAAGTTATATCTTACAATGATCTGTTGATGTAGTTGTCACATTAGTGGGGGAATGTGTGTGAAAGGATTGTTAACATCCAATACATGGCATATTTATTTGTTTAAGCTATGAGCTTGCTTGACACTTTTTAAAACAATCTTTTTTCAATCAATAGGGACTTGCTTTAAGAGAAACTGAAAACACTGTGTGTATTTTTGGATGATGTTTATGGATGGGAAACCACTCCCTAGACTGAGACAATCAAGACACGACTTATTAAAAAAAAAAGAAAAAGAGATTTTTCAAAGCTATATATCCTGACAGTCCTGTTAATAAGATGGGTAATAAAATGAAGAATTATGTTAGTAGAACTGTCACTACATAGTGAAATTGTCTTGAAATAATCAATTTGGCAAGTAGACAGACAGAATTGACCAGAATAAGCTAGTATAAACTAGCATCTATATAAAAGAGAATATATAAAATAAAGCTAGAGCAAGAAAAGAAAAAAATGTGCTATGAATGGAATTGTCCTTAGATACATACTTGGATCTAGACCACCTACTTTGTGTCTTACTACCAGAATATAATGATGTCTAGAAAAAATGATGTAACTGTGAGTTACATGAATATGATTAACAACTTGCTGCAAAATGAAATAGTTTAAAAATCTGTTATTTCTAAAACTCTTAACAGTTGTTACTACCTAGAACTATTTAAAGGCACTTATCTGGTAAAGAAACAGTTTGACATTTCAGGCTTGAGAAGAGACTGAACACCTTAATCAACATCAATTAACAAATGATTTTAATAACTGAAAATGCATAATTACAGTTGGCATATAACATGAATTCTTGCGCATATCTGCATTTGATGTTAGTGGTATCTCTTTAATGTCAAATAAATACAAAAATGAAAATTCCATAAAAGAACATCAAAACACAAATTTTCTCAAATTTGTATTTTGAAAGGCCTTCTAAAATGAACTTTTAAAAACAATTATTCCATTTTTTTCCAGAATCTGTTGTTATAATCTAAAATTTTCAAACATCTCAGGTAGTAGTTGGGGAATTAAAATTTGAACATACATGAGAGAAAACACCATATGAAGGTCATTCTGTAATTACTGGTTTTCATTTTTGAAAATTAATTCCAGATAACTGAGTTTGTGAGTTTTACTTTCATCTCTTACGTAGAGTTGAGGAATGTGTTCAGAAAGCTGGCAAACTGCAATAGATTAAAAATAAATGTATGGAATTGAACTTTATTCCCAACTATTGCTATGACATGGAACTTCTTAAGGAACTTCTTAAGGATCAATGACATATACAGTTAGAGATAACGGACATCCTTAGAAGCTTTGTCAAAAACACTGAGAAACCTTTTTCTTGGATGAATAGTGGTACACAGACACATTGCATGGGACGGAGGTCATTTCATTCGGCAGAATGAGAACACATCTATACCCACTAAGATTACATTTTTTGACTAGTCCATAGATGAAAAAGAGGAAAAAATCTGAAAATCTACCTGAGTTAAATATGTGAGACCTCATTAAACAGAAATAAGCAGAAATACATGGAAAAAAATCTGATAGTGCTCACTAGGGTCAGCAGCCCTTGTAGCCGAATGTGTTTAAATTGCCTATACAATATCCAACATTCCTGATCACTTCAGGCACATTGCAGAACAATGCTTAAATTTTAGATTGTTCTATGTCCTTGGAATAAGTAGACTTCTACTGACATGAATAGTTAGACTGAAAGTTCATTGTATTAATCCATTCCAGAGCCCATGATCTTTACACCTACTTCACAATACAATATTGACTACTTTTAAAGGAGTTTTAGACAGATTTGTTGGTTGTGTTGGAAACGCATGCATTTCACTACAGAAGAACTTTAAAGAAACATTTCTTAACTATGTACATCACATTAATATGTAGGCCCTTGTTGCACAGACTAATTATATCTTAATCTCCTCATGATGGATCCAGTTCTCATTTTCCATAAGTGCTGTTGTGGCAAAAATATCTCATTATTAAGTCTTTTGTCATGCACAATCAACATAAGCAAATTTCCTTTATTATAGATTATAAAAATATATTTAACTGCTTCATTACTTTGCACTTGTTTGTGCAGTGAACAAGACATGTATTGTGTTCACAAAAAATAGCCCTCTCCTATCACATAACAAAATATGATATTAGCAATTTAGACTTAAAGTAATTTAAAGCAGAAATAGCATTGTAAGTCTGGTTAAAATAATTTAAACTGATAAAACTAAATCCATATGCACTTCTCTCCTTTATAGTCGTTCCGCACTGTAAAACATTAGTATTCCATTTCAAAAAGGTTGACATTTAAAATAACTTTTTATTCTTTTTAATTGGCTTCATTTTGCATTGGTAATATGGATTCCTGTCACATAATTACCAGCTTCAAAAACACTTGACTTTTCAGAGGACCCAAAAAAATAATCCAGGCAGATATCATATTTGCGAGCAAGTAGCTAAATCCCCTACTGTCCTTTCAATGACTTACTTCTTCAATAGCAAATTACTTATAAAGAAAAATATTTTTTCTTTAAAGCATTACAATGTAACTAGGTTCCCAAATTTGGTATACATAGAATATTCCTTCAATAGGAATTTTTCAATTCAATAGGAAAATTTGAGGAGTTGTTTTAAATAATAATCTGTTACTCATAAACTGAAGAAAAGTCCCATATCTATACGCCTCATCTATTTCCAAATGTTTGATTTCAAAGAACTAAAACCAAATCTACTAGCTGTTAAGACTGCTTGAGCCTGAAGACAGGCTGTGTTGCACAGTTTCCATGGTGCAAATTGTTTGCTAAAGTTCTCCTGTCTGTATTGAATGCAGTACCTTTTCTCTTCATCAGTTTTACCAGTGATATGACGAAAAGCTGGTGCAGTACTGAAAGGAATAAAAAGCAGTAGGCAAGACTGTTGGGAATGAGTGCTGTGTGTTCAATGAAGAGGCACAATCAGTTTTAATCATTTAAAGTGATTAAATCTATTATTTGAAAGTGAGATTATTAAATATGCATATATACTTTCAAAGGCAAGATCTTTCTTCTTATAGTTTTAAAGTCTGATAGAAAATGTTAATATAGACCAGGAACATCACTGTGTTGTGATTATTCTTTTGAATACTGACTGTGATTATTCTTTTGAATGCTATGCCTATAGCTAAATTATAAGACAGAAGATGATCTTTCCGTTCTGCTTCCAAAATGGGCACTTACAAGGAAATCGAACTGCAGAGGAAGTATACATGTGTCCTGGTGTCTTCGTCATCCCTACTGAAGGATGCTTTTGAGTGCAGTATGGTTCCTGCTCTGACCACACATTTAGTTTCTTCTGGAAGTGAATCCGGTTACAGAAACTTGACAGGGGTTGACTTAGTCTTCTCCCAGACTGAACTCCTCTGAAGTCAGTTCTAAGATAAATAGATCCCGTATTACTTTGTAATATAGATGCTTTCTCTCTCTGTACTCTTTCTCTCTTTAAATATCACAAGAAATTTAATTATATTTTTCTCTATTTTTTCCATAGAGAAAAATGGAAAATGTGCAGTTTTACAGTTGTCAAGTTAAATAAAAATTGGAAAAAATGGAAATTGGAAAGCAAGTATGTCTGAAATTAAGATGTTCAGTTTGTAGTTAAAATTTCCCTTGGATTTAACTTTGATGTTGCCTATCATTTAGGCAACAATATTTTGCTTCTAAACTTGTATGGGAGATGCGTAAAATTGCTAAAATAAGCCAAGAACAATAAAATAAGTCAAGAAGAATAAGCCATGACATGCACAGACTGAGGAGGCACAGGACTGTTGTAAATATCTTGCTTCAGATGAAACTTGCAGCTATACACAGTTATATACATACTTGTATGTGTGTGTATGCAAGTATATAGACATATAGATATTTCATATCATATGTAAAATATATGAATGATGTAACAAATTATCTGTAATATCTGTATATAATTATGGTAAATAACTTGAAATTACTGTTACAATTTTTTTATTTTATTTTTTACATCCCTTCTTCTAAATGGTTTGTTTTATCACAGAGAACTCTTTATGTCAATGCAGAGTCAGGTGATATCTATATAGTATTAAATTGCTAGTATTCAATTGTTTAAAATATAGTTTGTGATCTGATGTAAAATGTAAGATAATATCAGATGTCTAGACAGCTCTTTTTCCTGCTTAGTGCCAGTTAAGCAGTTGAGAATTCTCAGCTTAAAATAAACTGAAAAAATGAAAGACTCATGGGGAAATCTGTGAATATGGATTCAAATGAGAATAGCAAAAACTGAGGAACTTGGTTCCAAAATCCATTCACATATTTCAGAAAGATTATGTATTATATATAACATCTTTAAAAGTGCCAGCAAGATAGAAATCAAATTGCTGCATAATGTCAAAGTATTAAAAGCAGCCTTTCCCACATTACACCATGTCTTATACATGGTTTACAAAATTAAGGTAGGAAGGAATCTATGTGATGAGGAGAAGAGGGTAGAGAATTCACCTGTAGAGATCCATCTCTCACTCACTGAGCAAGTTCTATCACAGAAGATAAGAACTTTCTATAAATGCTCTCTAAGTTCTAAATACAACCAGTTCAGAAACCAGTCTACTCTCAGGCTGTGTGGCTGTGGGTGGTCATGGCCACCTTACCTGGGTCAGGCCTTTCACAGTTTTTAGAAGACACCTGCTGACTTTACAGTCCTACGACACCCTTGTCATCATTTGTTTTTTTCAGTTTTGAATCGCCCCAAATAATGTGAAGTTGTGCTATAAGGGACCGGAATGGGGATTCTTGTGTGGAATGAAAATAAGGATATGAATAACGTATTCATATACTGTCAGATACAATACAGCATCGTCTAAATTGCTTGAGATGATCCTCTTGAATGAATTATCCCCACACAAAACTCATGCTTTGTTTTGGAAAAAATTAAATGGTTTACTTGAAAAGGAGCATAGGAGAAAATGAATATCTCTCCAGTACATGCTATCAGGAGACCAGGAGACACAAGCTAAATTATTTGACAGGAGAGACATATCTTTGATACACTTAAACTGGAAAAGTGAAGACATTTCCCAAACATACTCTCTAAAGTAGGAGAGAAATAAGAATCAGTTTAAGAGTGATATTACCAAGGTCTGTTTTAAAAAAAAATAAGTCTATATTGCAAGCAGTATTCCATGCTCCTGACAACAGTAAGAGAGCTGTGTCATAGGCACCTTACTGGAGTTCTCTGGTAATTAGACATTGCAGTGAAAATCAGTTCTTTTCAAGTAAAGTTGATGAAAGAATTACCACTGATTCCCACAGTAACAGGATCAAGAGTTTAGAAAAGTAGTTGATCCTGCTGCACCTCCTAAAATACACTGGCATGCAATGAAGTAGACTGAATAGAATTTGAATATGATTTTGAATGTCCCATTACTCTCCTTATAATCTCTTATTTTACTATGACCCAATGGGAAAATAAATGTAGATTGTAGAGTAAGTCTTCATCTTTGAAGAAATTTCTAGGATATGATTTCTTGCTTTCCTAATGTACAACAGGCTGAAATAGTTCCTTCCAAATTTATAATTATTCCTCCTCCCTTTCCACTATGGATTGTTCTCCATGACTTAGAAAAAATATCTAAGAACAGCTGCTCCCACAGAATTGCCAGTGACATGATTCTGAAACAAATTACTCCTCTTAAGCACCAAATGATGTCAGGCAGAAAGGGCAAAAGGGAAAAAAATCCTTTCAATTCTGAAATTGGCTTAAAGACATTTTATAAGTATCTTGATATAAATAGTGGTATATTACAAAATGGAAGAGGCCTGGGAAGAAAATCTTATGCTATAAAAAAGCAATATTAAAAGACTAGAATTAAGATGCTAATGATAATTATTTAGAATGAAAATACAGCATATCCCTTTGCCTTTGTACTATCTGCTTGCAAAGAGGACAATTAAAAAGTATATGTTGGCTTGCAATACAGTATTGTTTAGAATACACATGAAATAAGTGTCTGAGTAAATCAAAGTGTTAATGTATGTAAAGTGTAAAAATTATCAAAATTTTATTATATTCTTTTTTTTTTTTTCTTGTGCTACCACTCTGATTCTAGTTCAGAATATCTTATATAGAACTACAGAACATATAAAAATATTGGTTTCCACGGAAAGGCTGGTTAATTTACAACACTGACAGACAGAGAAGGTTACCAGAGATTTACACCACTGACATTCAAACTGAGAAAATATTGCTAAATTCCCAGCTGTTTCTGGATACCCAAACACTACTGCTTATCCTCACTGTCATCTAATAGCTACTCTCCAATAAAGCACAACTCACAGAGAATGATGTAGAATCTGAAGTCAGTTCATGTAGCTCTCTCTCTTTACTGAGCAATGTTTAAGACATTTAAGTATACTGTATAGAATCATAGAATCATAAAATGCCTAAGGTTGGAAGGACCTCTAGAGGTCACCTCATCCAGCCCCCCTGCATGAACGCAGGGCCACCTGGAGCATGTGGCACAGGGCTGCGTCCAAATGGGTTCTGAAGGAGATTCCACAACCTCTCTGGGCAGCCTGTTCCAGGGCTCCATCACCCTCACTGTTAAGAATTTTTTCCTTAAGTTCCCGTGGAACTTTTAATGCTTTAGTTTCTAGTCATTGCCTCTAGTTCTATCAGAGGCCACTACTGAAAATAGGCCAGTCCCATCCTCTTCACTGCCTCCCTTCAGGTACTTATAGACACTGATTAGATCCCCTCTCAGCCTTTTCTTCTCCAGGTTGAGCAGGCCCAGCTCCCTCAGCCTCTCCTTATAAGGCAGATGTTCCAGGCCATTGATCATCCTTGTGGCCCTGCGCTGAACTCTCTCCAGCAGCTCCACATCCTTCTTGTACTGTGGGGCCCAGAACTGGACACAGTACTCCAGGTGTGGCCTCAC
>JAWLRI010000760.1:1007872-1024229 GCA_034781795.1 Crypturellus tataupa | reverse complement strand
CTCCTCTCCTCTCCTCTCGTCTCCTCTCCTCTCCTCTTTTTTTTTAAATTAAAAAATGCAAACTGATTATGTGTTAATTATGAATCAGAACATTTCCCAGAGGGACTAGAGATGAGAATCTGCTATAATATGATATGACAACTGGCTGCTATTCCTTTTCATATTTTTGATGTCAGTTCTCAAGATGCTTTGTGCCATAGCTGATATTATCTGATAGAAAAAGCAACAACAAGAAAATTTACAGAAAAGTAACTCTAATTCCTCAGTATTTAAGTCATGTAACAGGGAGAGGTAACTTGTATTGCTGTGTGTTTTAAGACTAAGACATAAAGAGAGCTTGTTATGCCATTGCATTCAGTTCAGTTTAGGAATAGATTCAGTTATGCATAAAATAATTTTATAGTGAATATAGTCTTTATATTTAAAGTATTTATTTTTTCCCCTTAAATGTTAGTGTCAAATGGCATAAGGAGATGGGTTCAAATAAAATCAAAATTCTCAAGTTGTGAGAAAATATCCTTCAATTTTCAAGAGACAGGAGAGATGAAAGATAAATATCGTATGAAAAGTATTCAGAAAATGTTTTTGCTACTGAATGAAATACATACAGTTGGATTTTATCTCAGTGAATTTTAATCTAGTGTACATGTCAGTATGTTGTTAACATACTTTATTACTCATGGCAGGAAAGTTGCACTCTAAAATATGAGTTTGCATGACCAATAGAGTATTATTTCAGAACACTGCTTTTCTAGAACTTTTTTTCATCGTTTCTCACCATAAATGTGGAGAAAACCTCTAGTTCAGGTGCAGATATCTTCAGTTGAACGGATGAATCCCAGTCATTGTGCTCAAATAATGAAATGAAAAGGTTCTTCTAACAAATGAGCTAGCAGCAAGGTAATTGCTGTCAGCAGTTGTAAACTGTTTCTTTTAGAATTCACTCTATAAATTTTGTTAATATAGTCAACAGTCCAAAAATAATACATTTCAAGAGTCAAAAAAAAAAAAAAGTATGTGCAAGACAGCTAACTCTATTGCTAAGACCTTGCGTTAAACTTCTGATTAACCATTATAAAGTGGTAGCAAATCTGAGTTTCATAAAGAATGTATTCATAACTTTCTGATACCAAATTCATTGATGTTCCAATTCTCAGTTCTTTAGCATTTTCTTAATTCCTTTTGCAATCTTAGGGATAAATCTGCAGTAAATATAAATTGCCATAGTTCCACTGAATCAATAGGGCTATAATAAGTATATAAAACCAGCTTTTGTGTCTTGAATTTCTTAATCCTCAAGTTGCTGACTCTCTTTTTACACATGAATCTTCAAATCTGACGCGTGTCTTAGATAAGGGTAGCTGAATTGTGCATATAATGCACATTTATATGTTATGTTGATGTAGCATGTGATGTTTTTTTCTGTTTAGAAATTATCCAAAAACAGGACGTAGCTTTCTGTAATCATTATTTCATTCTCAACCATACACTGTATAATAAAAAAAAAAAAAAAAAAAAAGAAAAGAAAAAAAAAGAGTAATTAATTTCTGAGGAAGAAAGGGTATTTTTTATTTATTTACTTACTTACTGTCAAGGGAAATGAGAGGAAGAAAATAGAAAAGAAAATGAATGAATGTACAGTATATGTTTAACAATGTTGCATGCGAATGTGAAATGATACGATTTTTAAAGACAAGACCAGACAGGAAAAAAAATGAAGGAAGGAAGACTATTTGCTTCAGAAATCTTTCCCAAAAAATTCTAATGATGAGAAATAATGTTAAATATTCCCATGCTTGTTTAATACTTCATGTGAAAAGATTATGAGACAGGTTGGATGCTATAGAGTACTTCTGTAATGCATCTACTGATTGCTGCAGCATATCAGAAGAAAAAGGGCATAAAGGATGACAGCTGTTTGAATCAACCCTGCATTAAAATCTGGGAATACAATGTGCATTATGTGAAGAGTAGACAGGGAGGTGAGAGGAAGTTACTCTAATGACACACCTTATGGTGTCAGACCTCTGTTTCTTTGAAAAGTAAAATGCTAAAATCTTACAAAGGGAAAAGTAAAGTGGTTATGCTACCTTGAAGCTCAAATGAAACAACATATCTTTGGTAGAAAATACAATATATATAAAAGCAAATGAATTTTATCTAAAATAATTTTCCCCTTCTACAGTGTAAATCAGATCTTCATCTTGCAAGAAATTCTGCTGTGAATAAAAAGCCTTCGATAATAATGGGGTGTAAAACATTTGTACACATTCAGGTATCTTAAATGACATGGAATAAGTGCAAAACACAACAATTAGCTAAATTAGCTATGTACTTCCCTTTGCTACTTAGCGACTATGTGCAAAAATCTTGTAAATACTAGACTAGATACATTTAAATAGAGAATATCTTTGAAAAATTGTATGAAATACCATAACCATAGAGCTCACTTTTTCAAATTCTTTTAGCAGGAATTGTTACAAGATTTTCTGATAACCAAGCTTAAATGAAGATTTTCTCTATAAGAGAACAAGTGTATGCGGGCTAGTAGTAAGTTCCAGAAAAGATTCTATCAGTTACAAAACTTCATCAAGCAACCTAAAAATTAAGAGTATTCTGTAATCAAATCCCAAAGGTCATCCCTCTTTTAATGTCTGTCTTTATGATTTTCCTTTTCCAGTCACTCACTTCTAAAAATGGATCTTAAATATTAGAGTAACAGGGTAATGGGTAATAGGTTAAGGTAATAAACTATAATGAATGAAAAAAGTCAGACAATGCTAAGGGTTAGAGGAAGATGAAGGCTCACAGCTAATCAGATCAGTAAGAAAGTTTGTTTAACCAAACAAAACCTAAGTCAGCTTAGCAAAGGCTGCATTAACAAGAAGAGGCTTCAGGCATTTCACAGAAGTAAAGATGAATACAGTGTTTGTCTAATAATAAATAATGCAGAGATGTAAAATTTCTTTTAATTGAAGAAAGCAAGACATTGTTATTCTAGCAAACAGAAATCTTACTTTTGTTTTTTTAAATAAAGATGCGTTACATCTTTATTTATGTGTGCAATCAATGAACTCATTGACGTAAGAGTAAACATCCGTAATTTTCCTGCATTCAACATAGCAAACTAAGTATTCATGCATGTTACTTTATATTAAAATACATTAATTGCCTATTAAAATAGACTTAAAATGGCTTGAAGTACTACATTTTTACAAATATTTAAGGAAGACTTGTATAGTTAACATAGGTAATAAACTCCCGGATAACTTGCATGATAATTCAAGTAGTATAAGGCACATTGTCTGTTCATATGACATATATATATGAATATATAATGTGCCTTATATTACTTGAATTACTTACTAGGTAAGATAGTTATGATTTAAAAAAAAAGATAATAAAGTTGGAATATTTATCATTGATTTGTGAAGAAATACGGTTACAAAACCAAAATAAACTCTGAACTGGGGACATATATATGAAAGATTTTTTTTAAATTTTCATTTTCAATTTTCAGTATCTGAATGAAGTATGATATCTCGTCATTGTTATAAATAACAAATACATGACTGAAGTTGATGGAGTTTTGCAGTTGCTGTAGTTGTCTTAAATATTGGAAAATGAAATCTCCTTGTGAACGTTGTACCTAAATATTAAAGATGTTCAAGAGAAAGAAACCACTAATTCTTTTATCAGGATGCTTCTTATTTCAAAACTTATAGTTGTTCTGGAGGTCCATTGTATTAGTCAAACATCTCTACTTGCTTTTCACTGGTTGCGCTGGAAAGGTTATGTTAAGAGTCTACTTACCTTCATGGAGATAGTCTGTCTGAAAGAGTGGGCCACTGTGCCATACTTCCTGTTCTCCAGCTCAAATTGAATTGAGAAAGAAATATGGCATTTAGGGCATTCATATGAATGGACTCCATTCTTTCACTTTTCATTTTGAAGTAACTTGCTAAATTCATTAAGAACTTAGATATGGTAAGCAATAACATTGCCATCATGGGAAATATAACTTAATTTATGTCATGTCTCGTGATTTTTATGCTTTCACCTCCAGAAAACAAAAGTTATAAAATATACTGAATATGATCAAGAAATAGTCTAAAATATTTTTACTTCATTTCTTCAGGTAAGCCTTCACCAGCCAAAGATGTTAGCTTATGTTAGATTATATAGCATTTTGAGGTTTGATTGTATAGATTTGTCTAACAAACAAGCTTAGGTATGCATTTACTCTTCAGGACATGAAACACAAGATGAAATGCCTTTCAGCAGTGTAACTGAGCATAACCAGTCAAATCTATTGTGCTGTTGTAAATGCAACTTTGAGCACTTTAAGCATACTCTTGTAGACTCTTGTTCATGGATTGAAGAGTCTTCTGTTTCCTTTTTTATTTTGATAGCTGTGATGGTATCGCAGAATTCATGTATTTCCCTCTCAAAGAAAAGATTTCTGCCTTCAGTTCCAAACACACGCAATTTAGAGGTTAGTAAAGATGATAATATAAAGATCATGACAACCAGCATTCCATAGAATGTTCTTGTTTTTATTCTGTTTTCTCATAATATTATAATGTTGAGATAGATAGAACAATCTGAAAGTAACGTGACATTACATACAATACAGAAACAATTAATTATATTATATTTTACATCAATTAGATCCATTGCACTGATTTACCCAGTAATTTAAGTCAATACATTAAAAAAAAAAATCACTAATAGATTATTAATGGTGGCAACACGATTCTGCTCCTGATAAATATATAGTGATATATTAAGTATCAGATGGTAAGAAATGTGCAGAGGCCAAGACATGAAATATCATTGTCATGATGTTATGTTCCTTTTCAAAGGATGATTTCCACCTGCACTTAACAGTTTCAGGTGGTTTGATAATATTGTTCTTAGATATCAACATTAGGCACAGTGCTAAAAGATACATGAAGCAATTTTTGGGCCACTGTATTAGGAGGCAAAAGAGGTGTAGATCACATATGCAAGATAAATACACCTAAAAAATCTAATAAGTATACGAGCAGCAGATAGAATAAAGAATGGCTTTCTGAACTATGTTTTCAGATTTTTTTTTAATTTTCTGTAATTTATAGGCATTTATAACACATTATAATTGTTTATGTTTTATAATTATATGACAACTTATTAACATATATCAACATACGGTGTGTTTAAGAAATGTTGTGTCTAAGCACAGTCAAGTTATCTCTTGAATAATAGCAGATATTACTCAGTGAATTAAGACTTTCCATGTATTAACTTTCTGTTCTGTCCTGTGTTTTTTTTTAGTCAGCATTAGCAAAGATGCTTCAAAGGAGAGTGCAAAAAAAGCACTCAGAACAGAGAGAAATGTTGAAATAGCATGAAGGCTTTTACCTGAATATTTGTCAATCAGCAGTTACCTTGCTTTGATATGGATACCTAGTAAATCATACCTAAATAAAAGTGACACCTTTTTCAAAAGTCCTTAACTCATTAATTCATGGCTATTACTGCAATGCATCTCCAGACTTCAGGAGTTTGATTTTGAAGAATGTCTTCATTCATTTTGAAGAATGAAGAAGAGGCCCAGTTTTCTCTACTTATCTCTGTTTGGCTCACAGCAAGGAAAAATAGCAGAGTGCACAAACAGCATGAAAAGATCATTTCAAAGCCAAAAGACATTCAGAACCTCAATCATATTAGAATAAATTCAAAGTAAAAAAAGAAAAAAATATCTGTACAGAATATCTGTTGGATCATCAAAAACAACCGTGTCTCACAACAAATCTACTCCTTTGCCTTTCCTCTACTACCAGCTAGACTTAGTAGACAAAACTAAAATTTTTTTGACCAAGCATTATAAATATGGATACACTCATTCAGGTTTTTAGTAATCACCTATGACATACAGAAGAGTTTAGTGATATCTAGCTAAAATCTCACTTTAATATCAATAGTTCTATTCCACAAGCTTTTTTTCCTGCTACAAGCAGCAAATAAAATAAAAAAATACAAATCTTTAATTAAAGATTGTTTTTCTTTCTAATATCTGAGATATGTTTCTTTAGATGAAAGTTATTTCAATTTACTTTGGTCTGCTTTAGGAATCATTGCCTGTCTCACATTCAGATACCTAAGATCATTTTTCTCTGATCATTGTCTGTTTCTCAGTGTGCTGAATTTTGCTATTCCAGATGATTCTTGCTGTGGTGTTCTGCATGACCAGTAGCAGACTGTACTGTTTTACAAGACAGCATTTAGGAACCAGCAATTTGGGAAGAAAGGGCTGAAAGGGCCTGAACTATTAAATCCAGTTTCTTTCATTACAATGAGAATTTCATTGAGAAAGTTCTCTACAATATCCAAAAAAACACTTGCTGGGATCCCCCGCAAAAGTTCCCACACCCTCCATAAATCTTGAAGACTTACAGCAACGTCCTGAAAGCCAAAAATATAGTATATTACAGGGGGAGAGCAGAGACTTTATGAGAATCAGAAGCATCCTAGACTCCAAAAGGGTATTAATTAAAACAAAATGATCTTGGAATAGGAATACATTTGAGCTTTAGATTAACAACTTCCTTTTTGACCTCAAATCAGCAAGCTCATGGGGATGGAAAAAAGCAATTAGATCATTTCCATACATCTTGTTTCTAAGCATGGCAAGTCTTGGCCATGCTTAGAACTGACAAATGCTTGGAAAACAGAAGAATATACAGAACAAAACCCATCAACTATGTCATCAGTCTCAGAGCAGAAAAGTCATGTTTCTCTTGGTCTCTACTGTCAATTACATGGGTAGATACTATACAGTTTAAGATGATTCTACCATGGAAAAGATTAAATCATATAATGACATTGTTTCCTTTCAAAACCTCAGGGATACCAGAAATATTGGATACCTAAAGATTCAAAGCACAGATATATTTTTATTATTTGAAGCTTATCTTCAGGAATCTCTTCCATAAGTTTATCATGAAGCCTCTTAAAATAATTTTGGTGTCCATAGCAACCTGTTTGGTTCTGAGTATTTGGATTTTTTTTTTTCTTCTAACTCCTGGAACGTACATTTATAAATATAGAATAAATTATAATAATTCTGGTTTATTGAGTTTTGGAGAGCAGTGTAACTCTCATCAAGGTCAAAGTGAAACAATTCTCAATTTCTTATTTTGTTTTTTACACTTCTATAAGTGAGGAAAGATGCAGGGATGTAAGAAAGCACAAGGGAATCCATAAGAATTGCTCCTAACCAGGGAAATGAATGCTGGGCTTAGGCACTATGCAGAGAGCCTCTTCCAGGACTATGGAGGGCACTGCATGTGCTTTTTTTAGAGGTCAGATATTGAATTTTATTACTTTTTTTTTTTTTTTTTTTTGCTTCAGGAAAAAGGAGGTGTGGAAGAGCTTTGCTGTTGGAAGTAGAGCATAGTGTTCTTTCAGCTTCCTTTTAAGTGTAAGGTCAGGTGTTAGGCAGTTACTGCCAACAAAACATTCCAAAACAATTTCTCACTGAAAAAATGCACTGCCCTTAAGACACCAATGTTTAAATTCTGTGTAATAGGTTAAAAAAAAAAATAAAACCCTTATTTCAAAGACACAAATATAAGTACTCACAAACTAAAGTTTATTTAACTAATTTTTATCTAAATTAAATAGCTATTTGCACCTCAACCTCCTTTATGCTTGGATGTAAGTGAAAAAAAAAAACAGTCAAGCAACAACACAAAACCAACCAGAAGTACCTGAGGCCTGGAGCATTTGCAGGTAATGACAACTATTAAAAGTAAAGACACAGCTGTCACTTGAGGAATGGCCTGAATTTTTTGAATCTTTCACAATGTGGTTCTTATAGCCTCACAAACTTGCCATATGGTTAGCTTTTGGGGCTTGTCTACACAAATTGGTTTATTTAAAATGGAGATGCATTGAAGCAAAAGCTACAGTGCAACTGCTTTGATGCAATTGCATCTGAGTTAACTGCCAAAGTATGCTACTTCTCAAATTATTATTTCTACATGAGAGAAATTTATTCCAAAGCCTGTATTCAAGAAGATATATTCCCTATTTATGTATCTATGTATCTATGTGTATATATTTGCTATATATATATATATATTTGTAACTTGTTACTTCTCCAATGCAACATGGATTTATTTCTGCTGGGGAACAGAAGGAATTCTCCAGTTATACTACTCTTGTCGAGTAGATGATTCATATTCTTTGGTTATACCTGAGGCTTCACATTTCATAAATAAAAAAAACTTCTTCAGAAGTCTAAAAGTCAGTCCTATCAGCCTAGAAATATTCACAATGTTGACATTTTAAGGAATGACAAACAATGTGTAAGAAAAAGATGTAAAAATTTCTTTTCCGTTGGAGTTCTAGCATGATATTCGCTGATTTATTTCATTTACTGTCTAGGTAACAGACCAGCTGACTGAACAGGCAAGCAGCTGTAGGTTAAGAGTGTGGGATATGTTTGGGAGACTGAAGACAATTGAAGACAATTACTTACTAGACAGATAAACAGAATTGCAGATTAGAACTGCATACTGGGCCTTATACGATGATTGTGAGAGGAAAAATGAGTGCTTTAGGAAAATCTGTGAGGCAGAGACAGAAAAATGCCCAGAGCAGCATGACTAGCCAGTGAGACAGATATTTGCCTGTATATGACAGCTGCTTTGTGCATATTATACTGTGGGTATTTTAGCCCTTCAGAAGGGAATTTTTTTACTTAAAAAGTTGCACTAGTATATTTTACTTTTCTTTATGACTTTTTTTTAAAGTAGAAAATAACATACGAACAAATTGTTCGGGGAGGTCAGTGGTATGGATCCATAGGATGTACTTTCTTCAGCAGCACACTATGCGCATCTGCATTGCTTAGTTCAGTTGTTGGGTCTTTGCTGGCTCATCTGGGACATATGCTGGGTGTGGTTCTGTGAAACTTGACTGTGTGCTTGCACCTTTTAGAGCCTGACATGAGAAAACCAAAATCCAGAGGTTTGAAGTCATAAGCCTTTGAGAACACATGGTTATGTAAGCCTAGAAAGATACCATGTCTACATGAAGCTGGTATTTTTGTATTTTGTATTTTGTATGCAACATCCATAGGTGATAGAAGAAAGAGTATCCTTTCAAGAGAAGAAAATCATCTAAATTACCTTTAAATGACAAGAGGGTGTCGGTAATGATCTAGTTTAAAATATGTGCTTGCTTAATGAACATTTTGTGCGTGGATGTGCATGCATGCATGCACATTATGATAACCAAATAAAGAGCACAGCATATATTAAAACATTTAGCAAATGATTATTACCAATAGCAGTTTCAAATCAAAGTTATTTTATCCACATTTTTATGGGAGATAAACAGATAATGATAATCCTGTGTTTATGAAAATATCCCCATATTGCTGCAAGTCATGTATTTTACTGTTTGTCTGTTTCGTAAATTATATTTTAGTCCAGTTAGTTTGTTGTAAAGATTTTAGTAGTGTGCATGATTCATTTTCCTTCTTTTTTATCTTTTGAGTTTTATTTTAATAAAGAAATAACTGATGATGAATTCATATACAGTTTAAGTAGCCTGTGTTTGATTTGATTTTACTAGCTACCACACTAGCTTTAGAACATTTCAGGTTAAAAATGTGCACATAAAACCAATGCAGAGATTATTTGTGATATCACATCATAAAGAAAGTGGAAGCAGGTGGGGTGTTTATGCAAAATTCCTTATTCAGACGATAAGGATGTCTTGGGGAAAAACGTCACCTTACAATCAACACCCCGTGATGCATGTTGACCCAGAACAGGCACACTTTTATTCAATCAGGCTCCATTTCACTTTCCTTGTGCATCTTGGACCTTTCCATTACACTGGAAGTGTACATTGTAAATGAAAGCCAAGCATAAAAATTGGAAATATGCACATGGAATCACTGCCTGCCTTTAGTCTGTGGCCATAGGAGGGCTGTGGCTGAAGATAGACCTAAATTCTGCTGTACTTTTTAGCTGTCCGGATGTAAAATGATAAACAGTCTGAGAGTTGTGGAGCACCAGCAGTCCTGGGCCTTAATCCAGCACTTGACTTGTGCTAGTGAAGCTGCTGGGGCTCCAGGCTGAGCCCAACTTTTAGACAGATAGTTCAGAGCAGCCGGGATCTGTCTGTATTCATGTGTTTTGAACCACTGTGCTTCTGTTTCCTTCCCTGCTCAAAAGGGCTGTGATTACCTAAAGCAGAGATGTTGTCAAAGCTGTAACCCAATGCTCTTTTTGCAGTACAATGGTTAATATTTCCACTTGGCCCATGATGAAACAAAGGAAGTGCCCAGCATCTCTGAGGACTGGGCTAAATACAGGTTTCTAACCTTACCATGAAGGCTGGATGAGACTGATGAGATTACGATTAATTAAAGAATGGGTTGATTACATTAAATATTAGATTTTTCAAACATATTTTAAAAATTGTGTTTTTGCCTCTTGATCCTAAGCATTAACCACGGTACTGTATTACCTGAAGTGCAGACAAACTTTCTGTTTCTCTAAATGTCTTCTGAGTGAAATTTGGTACAGTATTTGCTTTCTTTTTTTTTTTTTTTTTTCAGGGGATGAAGCATTAAATGAAGCAAGAACTAGATAAATTGAAAAATGTGCAAATGTGCAAAATGTGTCTTTCTGAGCATTTGCCGAACACCATTACAGGAGAGATTTACAATTACTCCAATTAGTATTTATATAAAATATGAAACAATTCCACATTTCCACACACCCAAATTAAACACTGTAGGAGTTTCACAGAACTCTGTTAATTACCTACATGACAAAAAATACTCATGTTTCTCTGAGCATAAATTTTCTTGCGCTGAACATAGAAGATTTATTCTTTATAATTAGACTATGTACTTTATTTCACATCTGTCCTGCATTAAGTTAAAGAGCATTCCACTTAAATTAAAAATGGTCATGCTGGATCTTCACCTCCTGCAATAGCTAGACCAGAACTAAACCGTGTAAAAAATGCACCAGTTTTGCAAATGTTTCAGTGAACAGACTCATAATTTATCTTGAATTTGGAGGAATGTCCTATGTGCTCCAGAATCAAAAAATGTTCTTAATCTGTTGACACAGCATTTGTAGGAGAATAAATTTGAATCTGCCAAATTGAACTGCAATTAGTGCAGACACAATAATAGTGCAATTATTCTATAAAAAATTAAAATAAATTTCTATCCATAGTAAGTGCTTAATTTTCAAACAGTTATTTCCTGACTCTTATTAAGAATTGTTCCATCTTCTTACCCACATAAGTAGAAAGGAATATTTACAATTATGATTTTCTTTGCAGTTATTTTGTTGTGTTTGTGATTTTTGTATGATTTATTCATATAATTCTATCAAATGCAATGAAGCATATGTAACTGAAAACGGACATCCCACACATAGGTCAAAAGCTGCAGTGACCAAACAATAGTTACCTAATTCAAAGACAATGATATAAACTACTACAGCAAAGTGATTAGGGTCCTTTTGTAAGCAATGGAGAAGGAAAATGCACTGAAAACCTCTGATAAGCGATTCAATATGTCTACCTGAATTATTAATGAACATTATGAAGACACAGCGTGCAGCATCTCTTGTGAATCCAATGACTGGAAGCTCTTCCCTGGTGGAGTCAGCATGCCTATGATTAGTTCTCAGTGTTCTCATCTTAGAAATGAATTCAAAATCCTGTCACAGCAGAGGAATGGCCAAATCAATTTTATCCTGTCTGCATCTGCCTAGGAAGTTATAGCACTTTCAAGAGATGGGTTCATTCTTCTTTTTTTCAGTGGTACATTCTTGTAAAGCTTTAGCTCTTAAACCTTTGCAGAAGCCAAAGCTGTCACAATTCATGATGTCTTTATTGACTGGTCATTTTTCTGGGACATTGCTAATAGAGGAAGAACTGCTATAAATACATGTAAGTTTGCAGATTACATTCAATGAGATCATTGATCATTTAATGATCAGTGTATCCTTAAACAGCACCAGTGTACTGAAGGACTGACCTTCCATCCATATTATGCTTCCAGGAGAAGCAGCAGCAATGAAATTCTCTGACACAGTGTGGTTGGTTGGCAGACTACGCTCTAGAAAGCCATTGGAATTGGTTTCCTGACTCAATCCAAACTAAGCCAAATTTAATTAAATATTTAGGCACATTTAGGAAGAACTGTGCTGAAAGGGATTTTTGAGGAAGGTTGCAGGAATACTTGCCATAACAAAACAGCACTGGAGAGAATTGTCTCTGACCTGTTCTCTAGAAATTTTATGTTGATCCTGTGTACTATGCAGTTAATATTTATTTGTTTACTGATACCGGTTCCTCAAGTTTTTAGATTTTTTCTGCTTATTTTTTGATTTGCACACCTGAATTTATATAAATAATAAAATAGTTTTCTCTTTTACTTAGTTTTGTAATGAATTAGAGTCACTCAACTTTCTAATTTGTATCTCATGAAAAATTGACTGAAAGTTGTTTTGACATTTGTCATTTTTTGCAAGATATTACATGAATATGAGCAAATTAATCATTGTTCAAAAGATCTTCTCTGTAATGTCACAAAACTTGTCTGCAATATGAAAAGTCTTTGAAACATCATTCCTAAAGATTTTTTCTTGATTTTGTTTTTCCAATGACAGTTAAAGAAAATAAATCTAGCAGTGCAGTTGATTCTCTGAGTAAACTTTCATTAAAAAATGGTTATATGTAGATATATACATGCATATATATCTTTTTACTCTCTTCATCTTCAATATGGAGAAGATGAAAGAAAAAGAATCCCCTATTGTCAAATAAGTAAAGAAACTGTTGATGCTTTAAAAAAAAGGTCAAAACAGAAATTTAAACATTATATTCTTCTTTTAATGAAACAGTTTAGTTCAGGCTCAGTCCTATACAAATAGCTAAACAGAATCTAAACAGAATCTAAAAGGCATAATGTTGCTCATTAAAAATATTCCATTTCTCTGAAACTATAGACTCTAATACTCTAGCAGCTGTGTATTAGAGTATAATCAAGATTTCTATTAGATATAGAAAAGTATGTACAAGCTTTAAAAAACAAGATGAATGCCTTTGTGCAAATAAGTATAAGGTGACTTTTGAATCTGGAACCCTTTCTGGTTTCAGAAAGTTAGCTTGCAAAAATGTGTGCCACAGCTCCATATTCCATGAATCAAACAATGAGCAAAAAGTAAGTTAATTAAAAATTGATAAAGGACCATTAGACATGAAGACTTTTGAATAATAATAATAATTATTTTCATTAAAAAACAAACAAACAAACAAAAAAAACCCATGAAAGTACATGGATTGGAAGAGAGAAATCCATCAATCAATTGAAGGGCCATTAGACATGAAGACATTTGAATAATAATATTTATTATTTTCATTTAAAAAAAATGAAAGTACATGTATTGGAAGAGAGATCCATCAATCAGTCCTTAAATACAAAGACACCTTTTCCAGCTTGGCAATTGTTTAGACCACTATAGGCTGAAAGGGAAATGTTGGGCTGTGGGGAAGAACCACAAAAAAAATACACATAACACGCTATACTCTTCCTTGGGTATCCAAATAAGACCTGGATATACTGGGGCAGAAGTCTCCTGAACTGGCATGGCTTGTCTTGCTTATATGCATTATTTCTTTCAAATGAATTGAAATGATATTTTGATTACATCTAAGTATTAGGATTGGGCAAGGTGACATTAGCACAATGATATAAATTATTATTTAATATCACAAAATTCTGATTCTGTTTTCTTAAGTGACAATCACCTAGTAACTTACTTATTGTTAAACCAAATCATGTGAACTGAACAATCTTTGTCTATTTTCCCCAAGAATGTGCTTCCTTTCATAGAGCTCTCTTGTGCTGTATCTTAGATTTAATGACATTAAATTGAAAAACTGGTGTTCATACCAAAGCAGAGGTCCTATTTCTTTAAATTCATACTATTGAATTCGTGCTAGTGAATTTTACGCCATCATCTGAAGCATACCAAGAACTCAGTGAGCAGTAACATTTAACCTTTAAAATAAATTACCATTGAATTACATTAATATTAAAAATGCCTTTTATGTGCAAGCAAAGAATTCAAAGTGTAAACGTCGCGTGGACTCGTGCGGGCAGCAGGAGGCAGGACGGGTGAATCCCACCTCCTTAGCAGTCCCCGATACTGCTGGAACTGGCACAGCCAGTGGGGCTTCACCACGCCCTCTGCCGGTACACTACCCCGCCACCCAACGGGGCTTCACCGCACTGGCAGCCGCTCACCACTCCGCGGTAGCAACCCGCGGAGCTTCCCCGGGGTTATGCACACCACCCCACTGACAGTGCCCCGGGAATGTCGCACGCCTAGGCCCCTTCCACCCGGGGGCCCCAGGCTGCGGATCTTTCTCTCTGGTTTCCTCACTTGCCGCCCCTCCACCCTCCAGGGACTGAGGCACCCCCTTACCAAACTCTATACCGGAGCTGCAGACGTGGGGGAGATGTCACAGTTGCTGTTCCTATTCAGCATCAGAGTCAGGAAGAGGACAGGTAGGTGAGTATTGAGACTATGTCATTTTTCTCCATAAAAAGCTTATCTTGATATTCTATATCAAAGAAAATTAGAACACAAATGTGAGAAAAGTTTCAGTTGTTAAAATATAAGAGTTGTTCTGAAATATTTCTGTTGATCTAGTGTATTTTTAAATTGAGTTTGAAGGCTTCACTTTCATGTTTATTTTCCTTTTGATAGCCTGTACTTTGATAAAAAATACTCCAGGCCCAGTGACAGTAGCGTGAGTTTTCAAAAAGCAATTGGGAAGGGCTTCCTCTACCTCTCTGTAATGAGCTTCATGCAAACATAACTATATCACCCTGAGCCTCAGCGAGGTCAGTGGCATCCCAGGTCAATACAGTGGACCACTAATACAAAGAGTATTTTGCAAGAATTCCCAAGGTATCAGACCTGCAGAGAAATCCACATAGGTTTAACTTTAGTGCTGATTTCAGTAAGACAATGAATATTTGCAAGCATGTAGGTCTTTTCATAGGAACCAAGATAGTAAACAAGTCATGCTTGCTTTTTAGAATAGTATCTAAACATTCACTTCCCTTCTAATGATATGCTTCAGATGTAGGCAGACTACACAGGCTATAAAGAATACATTTATTCAATGGTTAATTAAGATGAAAATTATTTATAAAATTACAAAGTCCTTGAAATCCTAATACTGATGCCTCATGAAAAAGAAAAAAAATAATTAAAAAAAAAAAGGAAGAGAAAAAACTATACGCCTGGTACTTCAGAATGCACACTCTCTGAGTTAAAATTATGGAATAAAGGATATATTCATTGCAGTTCTATGCTTGAAGTTTGTTTGAAGGAGCAGTTATTTCACATTGGTATTCATTTCTCTAGCAACTGAGCATATAAAAGATTAATGCATTACAGAAATGCTCTACAAAATACTACTCTCTTCATAATACTCTTTCTTGTCTCATATATGTATATAGCATACTGGACTAGACATAGTTGTTCCTGTGCTGAACA
Source organism: Crypturellus tataupa (assembly GCA_034781795.1). Classification (NCBI taxonomy): domain Eukaryota; kingdom Metazoa; phylum Chordata; class Aves; order Tinamiformes; family Tinamidae; genus Crypturellus; species Crypturellus tataupa. Next base: position 1,008,627 of record JAWLRI010000760.1, on the reverse strand, counting down.
TAATCATATATTCTTTAGTAGGATTTCTGCATCATACTCAAACATTAAGATACTGTATGAGAGTTAACAATACTGAGCAGGGAATTCACCATATTTATTTTGGGTTCCCAATTGAGACATTAACTTGAACCTTGACCTCTTTCCTGATTCCTCTATATTCACCAAAAAGAAATAGTCACCTCCTAGAGGTGACATGGCATGTATAAGAACAACTCCTACATGTGCTTTGCAGGGTTCTACAGTTAGATGACATGAGTCTTTTCCCTCATCTCTGAGGGGTAATTTCTTTTGAAGAAGATAATGAACACAGGTCAACAAAATATTCTGTGTGTACCAAACACAATCAGCAAAATAAGTTACTTAAATTTATGAAGATCCAAAATTATTGGACATAAAGATATTTGAAAAATTATTAAAAATAGGAGTTAGATAGTATCCATACCATCCTTTTTCATTTACTATATTTGACTATTCTTTTCCTTAAATCAGCAGTTTTTAACTATGCAAGTAGATACTTGTTACATACAATGGACATTGTCTCATCTTTAGTAGGGGTATTTGAGGGTTTATTTTAAAATAGAAATTCTCCTCATTCTTCAATTTCTTATTTTTTCCTCATATGCCTTTCATCATTGCTATCCAACTTAAATTTTCTATGGTTAAATATATATATATATAGACACAGACTGAAGCGCTACAGAAACATGCAGCGGTTCAGGTGTCTGGCTGTGGAGAATGCCTGAGCCTCTCTGTGT
>JAWLRI010000760.1:994815-1005610 GCA_034781795.1 Crypturellus tataupa | reverse complement strand
ATTCGGGCTAAATAAATGGAGCATGTTGCTAGCTCATATTGAGTCGTCTCTTGCTTCCACAAGTCTTTTCTCCCACATATTTGTTGGTGCTGTTTTTTAAAGTACTGCCCATGTATTAAGTTTTTCAAGAAAATAGTTTTGTAGGAGAAATATGCTATGAATTTTCATCAGGAAGTGTTGAGCGCACACACTCTCTATACCGCGGATCCCCCGATCGACATGGCCGTGCGCTCCCAGGCCTGCGTGTTCTTTTTCCAGTGAGCACCCAAAGCACTGGGCACCAACCTCTCCAACCCCCCAAGGGCGAGGCGCCCTTGTTACTTACGGGACCGCCGCAGGGGGAATGCAGCAGCTCCGAAAGGCTGGCTCCTCAGGTAGGTCTGAATACCTAAGATGACCGGACCCGTTGGGTGTGAGCTATCTACGACTCAACCATATACACCCCCTAGGGCTATGGTAGAGGAGGCCGGACCCCGCCCAAAAGAGGCAATAACTGAAGAAAGGGGCACAAAAAGAAAAACGGACTGCAGCAAGGGTCCGGCAGCTAACAGCCAACTTTATTACGGTGAAACAAGGGTATATATAACTTAGGGAGAGGGAGGAGAGTGGGAGGTACAGAGTGGGAGCGAGTGGTGATTGGTGGAGCTGGGTTGCTGGGTGGGCGGCCAGGAGCAGCAACCTGCTCCTGGCCCCCACCTTTGGGGTTCTAGACCCTTCTGGAAGGTGACAAGCCGCACGTAGTCAGGCCCGCAGGCCTGACTACGCGTGCGCGGCCATCTTGGGTCGTACAGGGGGCACCAGGACCCCCCTGTACATCTGCCAAGAGCGCATGCTCCCTGTCAGATTCCTATAGAGCCCCAAAAGTCCCACTTTTGACTCCCAACAAGGAATGAATGCATAAAGTAATTACAAATTAACCCTATTACCCAAGAAACATATCAAATCTTTTAAATATAATTGCTCCATAGTTGATTACCAAGGAACATTTAAAATACTTCATTTACAGTGGAAAAGAGCATAATTATTTTTTAAATATGTTATCCTTAATGCATTACATCAAGTATAGAGAGATGCAATAGAGATTTAGAATGTACAGAGATGTAATGCAAGAAATGTTTTATATGCATATCTATGATTAACTGTTATTGCTGAATTACTTATAGAATAAGTGCAAGGTTTAAGAAAATGAAGCAAATAAGAGCAAATGTAATAGTCAATGCGAATATAAAAATAAAGAGCAGAGGTACATTGCAATAAAGATACAGTAAACATCAAAGCTAAAGAAATAGCAATAAATCTCTATTTCTAATTTCAGGTTTATGTGCGGTATACCATGATTGTCTTTGGGGAACCTAAAGAAATGGAAAAGCACAGTCATTTAAAAGTAATAATGATCCCGATGTGAACAGTTCAGACCAACAAAGCAATACATCTAACAACATAAACTTGGTCTCAGTGTGTAAAAACATTAAGACTAATGGTAAAAATGGTACAAATGGAGCATTGAAGAAGTACAGGGAAACCTGCCATGTCTATAGCTTCTACAGTATTTTTGAGTGTTTAGAAGTGATTGAGTCAACTACGACACATTGTGATACACTTCATTTTTTAATGATATGATTCTCACAATTTTTGGGGGTGGTGGAAGGAACTGCTCTCCTATACTACATTGCAAAAATATTGACATGAACTTCTTTTTTCAGACTGTCTTTAAATTAGTTTTTCTGTCTTGATGCTCTTTCATTTCAGCTCAACTTCAAAGTACCTCCAGTTTCCTAACTCATTCAGCACTTTATCTTTGGAAAATCCATCCACTTTGCCATACAGATTACTGTGTAACCTCTCTTCTTCAATTTATCTTTATACACACTGCTGACCAGAACAGGTTAATGGATCTCCTACCTTGCATGTTCTGTCCTAGTCTAAATGCTGTGTTCAGCGCTGCTCTAAAAAAGTCTGTAATAACCCAATCTTAGATTCTTCTGTCAACCATTGTCTGTAAACTTTCTTCCATGAAAATATATTCTGAATGTTTTTGCTAAAAATAGTCAATGGCAGAGTGACAGGACATGAGCGTTGTATCCGCTACTCTGGTTTCATTTGTAAAGGCCCTTTTGATTGTAGTCTCATCTCACAGAGCAATAAGCCGTCTGAATATGGAAAATGACTAAAATGAAGACTAAATTTTAAATATTCTTTAAGATTATTCTTAAATATATAAATCCACTCAAAAGAGTTTCTACATGTTACTTTGTTTACAAAACTTCTTTCAGGTTCATAAAGTAGACCATGAAGATGCGTTGTTAAGGAAAGACTAACCAAGTGGCATATGTGTGTGTGTTTGTGAGTATAGGACACAGACAGAGCTTGAGGAAGAAATTAAAAAAAAAATCAGGCGAGCAGGCAAGAGAGTTTTTTTGTCTCGCGGGAATCATATTTCAAGATTTATCATCTCAAATATTTCCAAGTTAGAGACACATGGGGCACAATGATTCATTACTATCCTCTGACAATGAGTATGTAATGAGTATGGCTGATAGATTAACCTGTATCTTCTTCCATGTATTAAATACAGACATATTCTTCACATATTTGATAAACAGGTAGAGAAATAGAAATGTACACATTCTGTACATTGGATTGGTTAAAAACCAATTAAATTAAATCCAAAATTTGTTAAATTAGTTAAAATTGATTAAAATCGGATTGGATCGGATTGGCTAAAAAAGAGTAACATTAAAAGTATGTTTATCTATCCAGTGGGAATCCAGACACATTGTCATCTCTATAATTAGTACACGAGTAAGTCTTTTAGGGTCATCTCCAGCTGTTTTTGTGGGAAAAAATTGCAGTAGGTCTCCAGGACTGGTGGCATCTTGGGGTTTTGTGCATGCCTTGACTTTCAGCAACAGTCGACATATCAACCAAAATAAAGTCTATTTATAAGCATACCCACTCACACACATGCATCCCTTGGAGCCCTGCAGCCCCAGGAAAGACAGAGGAGACCCATCAGAGCTGCCAGCCTTTGCCTGGTCCCCAGGACGGTGCAGGAGAGCCCCAGCTCATGGGCCAGAGGGATACCTGTCCTGATGGCCAGCAGAGAAACTCTTCATGGACCTTATTATGAGGCGCAGGGGAAGAGCATTCTGGAATTGGGCAAAACTTCTTATGGGATTTCTAAGGGAAAGAGCAAAGGTGAGGAAAGCAAGTCATCAAGGTGGACTGGGGAAGAATAAGAGTGGAAAAAGAAAAGAGAAAGAGAGAGAGAGAAAGAGAGAAAGGAGGACAAATAGGGGAATATTGCAGATAAGCAGGAGCTGGTCTGTGCGCTTGTCTGGCCATGTCACATGCCTGATCAGCCCAATCATCTGCCCTATCTGCTCATAGAATTACATTTCTAACTATTCTCACAGATGAAGGGCTCCCTTTTCTGGTGCACGTGTATGCGGAGAGATCTGAGTGCAGTCACTGGAATGGGACCTCAGGCCACATGGTCATGTGTCCAGGAAGACAACAACTGGAGAGGGAGTTGCTAGGGAGTGTGTGATGTCTAACAAAGTTCAAGATGGATTAATCAAAGAGTAGGTGAGAGGTTGGGGAACCAGTTTTTTGTGTGTATCTCTGAGAGTGAGATAAAAAGAGAAGCTAGCCAGCCACCAGAGAGACTGCCCAGCCACCAGAGTGACTAGAGGTTGGGGTCAGGTGAGTGGCCCATTTGCATGTGTCTCTATGCAGTAAGCAATGGAGAGTGCAAAGATCCAGGACTAGCAGCTGGATGGACTGTAGGAGATACTCACCGTGTATGTTTGTGGGAATGAAAGAGTCTGTACAAGCAATGGGAGAGGTACTGCTGACCTTGGGAGCTCGTATGTCCCAGAGCCAGCAACCAGACAGAGCAAGGACCCAAGGCTAGCTGCTAGGAGGACTGAGTGTCCAAGCCCAGCTGTTGGAGGGATCCACATTAAACATATGTAGGTTGTGTATTTTCCCAGTAACGGACCTTTGTCCTGGTTAGCCAGAGAGGGGAATATCACCCTATTCCTCTCACCAACTAAGCCATTTATGCTGAGTGCTGTGTCCGTGTGGCCAACTGTGTGTATACATGTGTATATTTATATGTGCGCTGTACACGTGTCTGTGTGGGTGCCCACAGGGATTGCACCCTCATTCTCCTGGTTCTACCTGGAGGCATGGAGCTGCACCAGCCTCTCCTCTATCAGGCTATCTGACTCAGCAACTCCCCAGCAATATAAATTATGCTTAAGTCTAGAGTAGCCTAACCTGGAAACTGAGAGTAAAGAGCAGTCAAAAACAGCTGCTATTTGAAGAACATGCTGCTTCAAATGTTTTATATTTTTCTTGAAAATCTCATTGAGATATTATCTTCTATCAAGCTAAACCACAAGAACATGCTTCTATATTCCTTTGGGCCAATTCTCTGACTTAAACATGAAGGCCCACATCCAGTAAATCCCCCTAGGACCTGACTTACACAGCTACTTGTGAGCAGCAGATTTAGAACACATGAAGCATTAAGGCAGGCAATCTAAGATGCAGAGTATTATAAACCATAGGAAAAAAAAAAAAAAAAAGATAAGTAGCTTTATCTGATATGAGCAGAATTTGCAAAGAGAATAAAACAATTTAGAAATGTCTGTATTTCAGGTATTTTAATAATGAAGATATGATCTTAAGCTAATTAGAGTTAAATTCATTCTTAGCAGTGAAAGTGCCATAAATGAGCATTTGAAATTTCTTTATTAAAGGAAAAATAAAAGGAAGAGTTGTCTAGTAAAATATTTTTAAAATATGATTCATATTCAATTTATAGTAGATCAAACTTTATTTCAAAATTTTTTTGTAAGGATCACTAAAAGAGTGTCATGATCTGTTTGCAGACGATACCAAACTGGGAGGAGTGTGTGCTGCCATTCAGAGAGACCTAGACAGGATGGTGAGTTGGGCAGAGAGGAACAGGTTCAACAAGGACAAGTGCAGGGTCCTGCACCTGGGGAGTAATAACCCCAGGCATCAGTGCAGATTAGGGGTTGACCTGCTGGAAAGCAGCTCCGCAGGATTTGGGAGTCCTGGTTGACAAAAGGTTAAAAATCAGCAATGTGCCCTCATGGCCAAGAAGGCTAATGGGATCCTGGCTGCATCAGGAGGAGCATTGCCAGCAGGTTGAGAAAGGTGATCCTGCCCCTCTCCTCAGCTCTGGTGAGGCCACACCTGGAGTACTGGGTGCAGTTCTGGGCTCCCCAGTAGGACACTGGGCCCAGGCGAGGACCCAGGCAGGACACTGAGCCTCTGGAGAGGGTCAAGCGGAGAGCCATGAGGATGATTAAGGGACTGGAGCATTTGTCATATGAGGAAAGACTAAGTCAGCTGGGCCTGTTTAGTGTGGAGAAAAGAAGGGAGAGAGGAGATTTGATCAACATGTTCAAGTACCTGGGTTATGATTGTAGGGAGGATGGGCCAGACTCTTCTCTGTGGTGGCCAGTGACAGGACACGGGGGTACAAGTTGAAACACAGGAAGCTCCACCTCCATGTGCGGAAGAATTTCTTTGCTGTGAGGGTGACAGAACCCTGGAACAGGCTCCCCAGATAGGTTGTGGAGTCCCCTTCCCTGGAGATCATAGAATCAAGAATGCTTAAGGTTGGAAAAGACCTCTAGAGATCTTTCATATTTGAAAACTACTCCTTTCAACTAATACAAGGTACTCTCCTCTTCTTAAAATATTATCTTCCAACACATTTAGATTCAGCGTGCTTTGATTATTATTTATTATTTATTAAAAAAAATACACTAAACCATGAGACTTGACTAGCAAAGAGATGTTGACCATGGAGCTTAAACATATTTGGAAGGATGCATGGCTTACGATCTCGTTTTTCCACAAGGAAAGCTAGTATATTTTAAATTAACATGATCCCTTGACAATATGATTTAATTCTCCACACAGTCTGAAAAAGTACTGATTTCTTGCAATTGATATTAATGACATCACCAGGAAAAAAAAAAAGAAAAAAAAAAGTGTTTGTCTTGGTTACAGCAAGTTAAGGTAGAAAGCAGTGCAATAACATGGCTACTGTCTTTCTGCAGTACTAAAGAGAGATATTATCCAACATTAAGTTCAATTCTTCAGATCACTGTTTTATTTACTTCTGAATTCCATTATTCCTCTGTGTTCTCTAAATAAATATACTTTCATTATCCAGAGGAGTTTATAGCACACAGTGGAAAATGAGTACGCACTGAGAGTGCACTGAGAGTCTGAGGAGAGAGATTTGAATTCATTTCTAATTGACAAAATTCTTAACAAGTCTCAGTTAATGTGAGAGTTACTTGCTTCAATGCATATTTTATGTTTTGAAGAATCTAGCAAATAGAACCTCCTAAGTATAACTAAACAAATATTCTTTGTGTTTAATCATTCAGACTGCAGCTCTAACCAGTGACTTAATGTGTGCCTGTACACGTGTGCATTTGGTAAATGCACTCTTTGCAAGGTGAAAACATAATTAAGTTCCTTATAGGAAAACAAAAGGCCGCCTTCCTTTAAAAGCTTATACTCAAGCTTTTTTTCAGGTTTAGGTCTTTTTCTGCCACACACTGTATTAGTGGGAAATTTTAATGATTCAGTAGAAGGTAAGAAAGAAGCATTTTTGTTACTAGTCTAAATATTACAGAATGGAAATCCAATGTTAGGAATTTATTATTTTCCTCAAAAATATTCTACTACATGCACTACATGCAGTACATTTGCATGTACTACATGCAAATGAAAGTGATGATGAAATAACAATTAGACAATTGGATAATTTAGTTTCTAAATTGTGGAAGAGACATTTCTCTGCATGAGCTTATTGTCCTATACATAATAGTTTTGCACACATTATTCTTATTTCGCCTGCGAAGACCCACTATTTTAGTAATAAAATGCAAGACATAGTCCTCTAATCTGACATTATCTATAAAATAAACTAAGAGTTTGTTTGAATACTGTCATGATGTATAAAATTTTCTGTGATTTTCTTCTGACCTAAGGATATTATGCTTTGAGCAGATCAGCATTATCTTTCATAAGACACTTCATCTGGGGAAAAAAAATGATGTATAGAGTCTTTTCTAGAGTCTTTGGATTTTTTGATTAGTCAATTAAACTTATACTCCTGTAGCAAAAGTATTGTAACCTATATGTAGGAACAGAATTTGGGACATAAAAACACCCAAAGCATCTATGGCTTAACACGAGTCAAATATGCACAAATTATCAAAATGTGAAAAATGGCAAAAGAAAGCTTAGCATGACTAAAGCCACAAGTTTCTAACACTATCAAACACTACAAAGATTAATTTATAAAAATACAAATGTCACATTTAAATAGAATTTTCAAAACAATCTAATTCATTTGTCCACCTCAAAAATGTGTAATTCATACTTCTAACCCCTTACTGTGTAAAGAAAATCAGCTACTACAGTGGCAGCACCAACTTATGGTAGACTATACAATTCACTTCTAATTTTCTTCCTGTCATTAATGAATCACTGCAAATTCTTGATTATGAAACCTTATACTATATGACATCAAATATTCTCTATTTCAATTTAATTTCTATTTGCCCTAGACTTACTTGATTCTTTATTCCATAAGTTCACTCTATTTTGAATGGAAATCTAAATTTAATTCTCCTTTAAGACTTTTCCATTATTTTCTTCAGTTTTGTAAATTCTGAAGCACTAGTCATATGTCTTCAAAACAATTTTATCAAAAGTAGGTCACATTTAAGAAATTTTTGCTTTCTCTTACGACAAAATCATACTAGTAAAAATGCCTCTTTAAATGCAAGTTTTTCATCTGTGATAAAAGACAAGATTATGTGTTTCAGCAGACTTAAGTGGACTTTCTTTGACATCTATTTATTCTTAATGAAAAGGAAAATCTCTGGTTACTGAATAAAAACTTAGAATAGCTGCAAACAATGGCACTAAGACAAATAAATAGAGCACTATTTATAAGGTATATGCTCTGACAGACAGGATTTTTTGTTTATTTGTTCTTTTTTTCTTTGTTCTTTGTCATTTGTTATGACTAAATTACAGTATTGAAACAGACCAGATTTTTTCTCTAGAGACATAAGCTATGAGTGATCCACAGTGCCTACTTGTCAATGCCTACATGTGTTCCATATGTGGAACATGACAGCTGAAAGATACTGAGAAATCTCAATATGGAGAGGCAGCTGATTTTCTTTAAAAGATATTTCTGTTTCTAATATGAATGATACTTGTGCATCCAAAAGAGAACTAAAACCTTTGCTAGAGGATCATGAGACATCAGTAGATTTTAAAACAGATATGACTATCAGTGTCCATGTAAAAATTGTTCAGGTGAAGTTAACTCCTTCCTGGTCTACTCAGACAAAATTGGAAGAAGCAACCACTTCCATTCCAAAACCAAAAGTCCCAATAGTCGTTTTTCTGGCATCTTTTCAGAAATATTCCAAGTTTAATTTAAATGCAATGCTTCCCACAAATAAAATATTCCTAATATTGCCATTCTATTTTTTTGTTAGGTTTTAGAACATCTGTAGCAAATGATAATATTAAAGGGTAAAATTATGCTATTTTCAAATTCTTGGAGTAAAACATTCACTGGACACCTTACTCTTGTGTTTGTTATACTGTTACTGTTCAACTGGACTATCTCTTGGTATCTGTGGCAGATAAGCAGCAATGGAGAGGAAAAAGTTAAGGATCAGCTACAAAATTAACAACCAAAAAAAGAAAGCTCACAACTTGTTAGAGACTTGTATGTTTGCTGATTGACAGCACAGTTCTCCTTGTTCATTCCTAGCATTAAAAAAAAAAGGAAGAAGAAAGAAGAAAAGGCAATAAATGAGTCTCCCCTCCCTACCTCGTACAAAGAACGGAGTAATTAGGCAGGTAAATATGATTCATTTGGAGCATCATAATGTATTCCAAAGTCATGCCTGTGATGGAGTAGTTTGCCTACAAACAGCGCAATCCTTGCTATGAATTTATAAATATGAGGTTTTATTTCTTTTAATACCACAAAATACATGTCCTGTGGTGTACACATGCACAACCACACATATTTGTATAAGGAATATAAACCTGTGTATTCCTCGGATGAGAGTACCTCTCATCTACCTCTCTCAGAACAAAAATATGTAATGGAATTTCTTTAGAGTTTTCTAAAAAACATAATCATGTGGTTGCATTGAACTTACATTGCAACTTTTCTATATTTTGACTATAAAGTCCTGATAGAATCGCAAAGATGCTGTACCAAGTGTCTTGTATTTGGAGGTTATTCACAATCAGACATACCTGTACAGTCATTCTCTTCAACTAACTTCCCACTGTGAAATAGTTAATAATTTCCCACTGAGAAATAGTTAGTAGCTTAATAGTTTACCTGCATTAAAGAAATGAAAACAAATACAAACGAGTATTTGGAAATGTGTATTATGCAAAAATTACATTGCACTGCTAAGTTTCACCTAGGATTGTGACTGAGCACTGCAAAAGAAATTACGCATGACTTGTTTGACATTTACTACTGCAAAATGTATTAGTTTCTCAGGTACTTCCGCATTTTATAAGACATATAAAATATATCACTATATAAACACATGTGGGCATATCACCAAGATTTTCCAGCATTTGCAGTTTAAGGATAGACCCCGCTCCTTCCCACTTCTACTAAGGCAATGAAAATCTTTGAATAAGTTATATGCTATACATACACTGACTGAAAGTTTAAATGATTCAAGACAGTTCTGTAGTAAACCAAGGCAATTATTTTCAGTTCATATCAGTGAAATTTTATCACCAATGAAATACACTTGCTATAATTGTTGAGACATTATTTCATACTCAATTATAAAGTTGGCTGTTAAGAGAATGATGATAATGTACAAAGACAGATACAGTGAAATCTGAAAGAAAAGCAAATCTTATCAATATTGGTTTACTATAAGCTCTATTAGTGAGAAAAGTGTTCTTGTGGCACATGAATAATTATTAAATGTGTCGGGCACAAAATCTGATTTAAACACTTAAGAGCTTATCCTACTTTATGTTATTGCAGCTCTTGATGCAGTCAGAGGAGAGTGAGAGGCTTTCTCAGAGCAGGTAGCACTTCCTCATTGAACTTAAATTAAATTTTTCCTATGAAATAACAGAGAAATCCACCCATAGGAGAGAGAACCTAAGAAGAATAACCTTCTAAGCATTTCACATTGCAAGCATTTTACATTGCATATATAAAACAAATGACACAAATAAGTCACTATTCTGACACTATCCACAAAAGAACATCAAATCATTCACCATTAATCTTGGAGACTGCTGTTTTCTTGGCAGAATCCTGTAGTCAGTGGTAACAGAATTAAATGAAAAATCTAAAGTTATCCTCATAAAGACTGTGACAGTGTAAACAAAGCGAACACTGAACAGTTATATTCATCATTTTTGTGCCTCACCAAACATCATGCTTACCTGTTAAGATTAAGTCAGAATTCTGGTCTTGTCAGAATTCCTCTGACTTCTTAAATATTTTGCTTAAGTTATACAGTGTAAGCGTTGTATTCAAAAAATATCTTTGTACATTTTTGAATTTGGGGCTTTTTTAGAATGAAATCCAGAGGGACCTGGACAGACTAGACAACTGGGCGGTCAAAAACCTCATGAAATTCAACAAGGCCAAGTGCATGGTCCTGCACCTGGGGAGAAATAACCCCAGACACCAGTACAGGCTGGG
>JAWLRI010000760.1:979678-991950 GCA_034781795.1 Crypturellus tataupa | reverse complement strand
GAAAGAAAGAAAGAAAGAAAGAAAGAAAGAAAGAAAGAAAGAAAGAAAGAAAGAGAGAAAGAGAGAAAGAAAGAAAACTAAGGCTGTGTCCATAGGGAAATGCTTGAGAATATGAATTAAAGTTTCAAAACTCCCTTCAAAAGCACAGTTTTCACCTCTGACTTGAAGGGCAATGCTGAAGTAGGGAATTGGACACAAAATGTAGGTCATGACTAATTATGGTTGTTAAGGAACTCATGATATTTTAAAATTGTAGGAAATTACGAGTTTCAGTTTCCAACTTCCTGCCTTTCCTTAAAAACTCAGCATTTTTGTTATTTATATGTAGGATAGATTTTCTATAGCTTTTATTCACAAATTAAAAGAGAAATTTCAAAATTGTGCTCAGAGGGAAAATCAGAAAAAAATAAATTGTTGTATAGTTGAATGATTTTTAATTTTTTTCCCCACTATTTATGGATTAGGAATGCTGTTGCTTGGAATATGATAGAATCTTAATTGCAGATTAATCTGAATCTTAATCTCAATAGCTGGCACTATCCAATTCTGTTAAAATACATGCCTGGATTTCTTTTGGTCAGATGGGTTAAAGTACCCAGAATACACCATTTTCATCAAAGGAGTTACTACTTTTCACACAAGCAACTCTGTATGAACTATACCATCTGCTGTTTCTTCCTTACTCCAAAAATAAAACTACAAGAATGCTGTGAATGAAAAAAAAGCCAAAACAAATTTATCTCCCCAAACACTTCTTTAACCACAGCGCTGACTTCTATAGCTATGTAGAAGATCTGTGAAGATCTGAAATGTCACTACATTCAAAATATGATATTTGTAATGCAATTATCTAGAATTTGAAATGTATTCAAAAATTTCCAGAGCACTTGTCTTTAATAACACAACCTCTGTGAAGTAAGCATCGTGTGTCACTTTCTAATTCAGAGAGATAGGGGAAATGATACTTGAAACACTATTTATAAGGAAACTACAAAAACATCCAAGAGCGATCAGATGAAGTAAAATTGCAGAAAACAGAGATTTCCACTTGCCTCTTGGAGAACTCTACAAATAACAAATTTTCTTTGTATAAAGCTATTGAAGATCTGCATTAAAAATTTAATCTCTCTCTCTGTATATTATACATATATTATTTTTTAATAAAAGCACAATCAAACCTAGTTCTGCACTGGGATTCTAGCCCAACGTCACAGCTTGTCCTTAGCCCAGGATGCCTTCTTTATAGTTTGGTATGAAACAGGGCATCAGCAGGCACCACAGACTGTTCTTGCAGACATCCAGGAGGGCGGGTGAAGCATGGAGCTGACTCAGAGGAGCAGCACCCACAGCAGCACTCCTACTCCGTAGCCTTGGCACGACTGACACATGCCGTGACTGCTATAGCAGATAACAGCAGAGCTGATCTTGCGTTTTTATTCACAGAATTCCAGTTTTTCATTTTTCTCTTTACTGTCAGTTTTAAACTGATCTTGAAGTTTATTTTAATTCCAACAGGACCTCAAAACTCCAGGATGGTAAAACAGCTTTATATGATTTGAGGAACTGACTTATGGTTTTCTGCTCTTTCACTGCCATCACTCTTTCTTCCAACTCTATGTTTGATAGAGAAGAATATTCCCTGTAGCAGTCTGATGATTTTTACTGGAGAATGAGAGATGTTTAAAAACTTTAAACACATTGAGATCTTAAAATACTGTAATTTATTGCAAATCATTACATTAAATAATTATATAAAAAAAAAAAAGACACTGAGTTAAGGAAGAAATTCCATTCTATTTCAGAATATCCAACAAAATATATGTATTGAATATTCTTACATAACATTGCAGCAATTGTGCAATGTTTGTCCATTTCAGTAACCAGATCAGGAAAGGCATTTCTACCAGTGTTACAGTCTATAGGCTACAGATCCTATAGTCTATGGAATTCTATAGTCTCTTTTTTCTCTGTCTATATTATAGTCTACAGTTTGTATATTCTAATCAGTGAGTATGGGACTGTATTTAGGCTTATGGAAGAAGGTATTCCCAGGTATTTAAAAGCCCACATATTGAAATATGACCTTTCTGTGCTTACAATGCAGCACTGGTAAATCATAGGAGATGCACAGATTTGAAGGGAGCAACTCATCAAAATTATGATTTCAATAAGATGTTATTATATACTTTCCCCCCCCTTTTTTTTTTGATGCATTAGAGGAGGAGTGTTTTAAAACCTCCCACTTTCAGGAGTATCCTAGTATATTTCACCCAAAATTTAAGAAAGGAAAAAATAAACTATTTTGAAACCTCAGATTCTTTCACAGTACTCTCTCCATTTCCGAAATAATTTGAAAAACCTCAAGTAAGAATACTGAGGATGTAAGCAAATTTCAAACATTATGCATGTTTAATCCTTTCACATTTTATATACATTTAATTTTAAGGTTTTTTTTTTCATCTTTTGTAAGAAAAGGATCATTCTACAAAAGAAGCTCAAAATGAGAGTGTGGAAATAGTAACATCTAGTTTTAGATACCAATTTGGGCATTTCCAGTGCTGCTTAAACACTGTTGTAGGCCATTCTTTCTCTTAGACCTTATTCTTAGTTTGAAAATGACAGACAAAACTATTTCAGTCTGTCTATTTTTGATATTAAGTACAGGGAAGCTGGAGTTTTGCACAAGTTATTTGTTTCTCTATATCTGGATGAATTCCAAATTGAGATTGAATCTAACATGTCCTTTTGATTTATATGCTTTTACATAAGTAAACTTGTAGACATAAATACGGGAACAAAATTAGGTCCACTGGGTTATTTTATTCACTGGAGATAATGCACAAAATTTGCAGGTATTGTCATCTCTCTAATGTAAAAATGGTGATGAGTGGAAGGTAAGATCTATTTAAAGAAGAGTTTAACTATATTCTTTTGAGCATGAAGTCTAGTTTTGCTTCTCTGACATCACTTAAAGGGCAAGGTGAGAACATACTGAAGAAAAATAATATATCTTCATTCTGTCAAATAAATAGAATGACCTTTTCCTGAAATCTGAAGTAATCTGTTTTTCATTAAGTGTTTCATATTATAAGGTTTTCCTCATGTGACTTAGCACTGAGAATAAGTGTTACTATTGGACATATGTGTATGATGGCCCTACTTAAAATCTGAAGTCAAGGAGCTAAAATAACCTATTGAAAGGTTATTTTCACCTGAAACATTTCAGATGAGATCATGTACTAGGATCATACTTGCCTAGTTCTGTGACATGAATGCTTGAAGATTTGGGGGTCTGTGGAAAAACCCTTTACATTTATTGCTCCATATTAATAATTAGATTTCCACTCTGACAGTATAAAATATGTCAAAATAATAACAATAAAAAAGATTGGAATAATAAAAAAAATAAGTGGAATGTTTCAAAAGGTCTGGCTGATGCATGAGAAGAATTATTAAGATCCAGTTGACAAATAAACAGGAAATCTTTTTTTTTTTTTTTTTTCGCCACAGGTCATATAAAATTTTCAAAAAGAAACACAAATTTCAATAAGGGTAAAAAAAATGTCTCATTCTATCTATGGGAAAAAAAAAAGTCCTATAAAATAAATCTTCATTGTTTCCCATAAAAAAAAAATGGAACAGTGAAAAGAAAATTTTGGAATGAAACATCACGCTTACATACTAACAATTACATTCCAAAATGATGGTAAATGCATTCCAGGGAATCATAGCACTTCAAACTAATTAAAAAGAAGAAGACAAAAAAAGTGGGATAAGAAAGATAGCATAGGAAACTCTCTGAAGAAAGAAAAAAAAATAAGTAATGAGAACACAGAATAGGTTTGTGCTAAAAATAGCACAAAATGAATGACAGAAATCACTTCCTGTGATTAAATATAGATGAAAAGGAGAATGTTCCTACTTTCTTGTTTTCCTTTCCACAAACAAGAAGAAATTCAGTCCAAGAAAGACACATGATTACCTTCCTTATCCCTCAGGGAGGTTCTGTCAGCTAGACATACCTTTGTCAACAAATAGATGTCAGGTTAATATTTAACTAATAGAAAGAAAACACTCATTTTCCTTCCTCTCTCTCTCTCTGTATATATACATATATATATATACATAACAAAAAAAAATATTCCTCTGAAGAACTGAAAATTCACTGGTAATATATTTTCAAACATTTTCTGCATTTGATATAGAAGATGGATTTGTCTCCATCTCCAGTAATGCTGCGCAGGGAAAAAATGTAACAGGATGAAAGATAGTGATACAAAGTTTGCAATCAAATTATGATGAACTAAACACGTAAATACTATATTGTTGAATCGCATCATGTAATATTTTGCTAACTATGGATCAGGCACAAGAAAATATTACAGCATATAGGCAAACCATTATTTCATGTCTTCCTCAAGAAAGCAGGAGATTTTTCAATTAAAGACAGCAATGGAAACAGACAAAATCTCCACAAGTACAGAAGATTGAAAAGAAATCAAGAAAGGAAAAAAAGAATACATCATAACAAACTGAATGTTAATCTATATAGGCTGGATGTCAGGATATAGGTACACCATTTATTTCTGCATTTAATCTGACTTTTTTTCTAATGAATGGTGAGTGAAAGATGGGAAGATTCATATCTAAGCTTTTAACTATGAAGCACTTAGCTATGAAACATGGAGATCTTCAAGACCCGCTTTGATGCGGTCCTGTGCCATGTGCTCTAGGTGGCCCTGCATGTGCAGGGGGGTTGAGCTAGATGATCTCTAGAGATCCCTTCCAACCTTAGGCATTCTGTGATTCTATGATTTATTTGGGTTTTGACTGTGTGAATTCTTGAACCATTTCCTTCAGGAACAAAAGATTTTTGTATTCTCTTATGAAAACCAGGACCTTCTTAAAGATAAAATCTTTAGATATGTGAATGTTTAACTGTGAATCTAGTCACTCTGAAGTAACAGCACTCTCTGTCTTCCAGTAGACTAAAAAAATTATGGGAGAAAATGCACATTCCTGAATGGGTCTGGATCCAAGAATTATCCCCAACATTCAGACAAAGTTATGTGTTTCTATATTTAGCATTGTCTTTTCTACTACACGGCAATAAATTTGTCAAATCAGAGAATATTGCTTTTCAGGGCAAGATTAAAGAGGCTTAGTTGCCATGGCTGTAGCACTTGGGATACATATTCAATTAGAATCTCTATGTACTCCCTCCTCTGCTATTTAATTTTATTGTTCAATAGCTGCAGGTAGAAATGAAAATGTATAAACTCCAGAAATTACTAATTTCTTAAAACTCAAAATAGTCTCCCATTTAAAACCGTAACCATTCATAACCTCTTCAGTGACAACTTTTCCAGCTCCTCTATGTTTACATCTTGGAGACTTTAGTTGAATAGGTAATAAAAGCAAAAGCAGCAGAAAAGCTAGCACCCACATAGACAGTCTCCATTTGAGAGTAAAAATATACGACTTAAATAAAGATAGAATATGTTTGTCTTCCTTTGTTAAAAAGATTTTCCTTCTCCTCCTCTCACTGCCTTATAGGAGCCATTTTTGACTGCTAAATTGAAAAGCAGATTTAAATCTGTGGTGCAGTGAGTGGTCTGGACGGTATACTGCTTAGCAAATTACTGTGAGACACATCAGAGTGGGATCTTCATTTATGTTAAGCTGTGGATATAGACTCCATTAATGAAAAGCACATATAAAGCTTTTGCTGTGATAATGTCCTTGTCTGTCATAAACCTGGAAACCGAACAGTTTTGACATTACATGTCACTGGCTAGAAATTTTCCTATTTGAAACCCCAGTGGCATCTAAAAGAATTTTGAATCAGTGGATTCCTGATCTTGGAGTCTCAAGGACTGAGATTGAGAATGAGTCTCCATAAATAATCTTGTGGTTTTACCACATGTAGATTACTACTCTGATAAAATTATGCAGTTCACATGGCACAGCTCTCCTATGCGAAACGTTATATGAAATTACAATTTTGCATTATCATTTTGCACGCAGGTACACTCATTTGTTTTGACATCAGAGTAGCTGTTGCTGCGTTCAAGTTTTTGTGGTAGGAGTAAAATTGTCCATTACAGCTTGATATTGAAATAGATATTTTTCAATCAACCTAATAGTAGCATGGATATTTGAAATATTTGGGGTACTGAAAGCTTCCTAGGGTAGAGAAAATTATAACAGAAGTAGGGACCATTTGATGCATGTTTGGTTGCAGGCCTCAATCTCATTAATTAACAAGAAGCATTTAGCTTGTGTGGTAGATAGGCTCCATTCAGCTTCCCATTGAAAGAAAATAACTACATTCGACTGATTGTGAGGAGGCGAGAACATGGTATTAAATATTCTAGAAATAATTTCTTGCATTGATTTGGAAGGACCCTTATGGCAGACAGAAGGAAATGAGTCAGCCCTAAGCTTGTGGCAGATGTGGCATGTGACTTCAATTCCCTGAAGTAGATTTATCACTACCCTACCCCACAGTAACAGGACATGCACAGCTTTATGATCCCTTAACATGCGAAAATGAATAGTTTATTTGCGCATTGTTTTAAACTGCTTGGTGCCCTGAAGTTTATTTTCAAGTTGGCCTGGAGGAATTAGAAATGTAACTTAAAAAAAAAAAAAAAGAAAAGAAAGTTGAAATGCTCACAAGAATATAGGAAATAGTGACAAGTCATAAGACTTTGAAAAAAAAAAAAAAAGAGAGAGAGACATTGAAATGCTAGCCTTGACAAAGATAGCCTGGACATCCTCAAACACCAGTAATTCATTCACGTACAAAGCTCTCTTGCTTTGAACCATCTCAAACTTCCTTATCTTAAAAACATTTAAAACATTTACAAAATTCTTTTTTTTTTCCCCAAATAATATTGCTAACGTAATATTTAACCTTTTAGTTTTCAATACTGATTTTTTTTCAGATTTTCTTCAATACTGATTTTTTTCAGATTTTCTTCACTGGACTATATTCAGAATAATGAATACAAAATAGGAGGCAGTAAATAGGTGAATAAACTTGCAGATGTGCCAAACAAGGCCATTCTGATTAAAGATTTTATGAAAACCCAAGAGCTCAGAGAGGAATAAGCCATTTGAGTGATTAAATACATTTTCTGAGGGATACCACTACATGAGTCTTTCTTGTTACTTTTGTACTAGAGCTTTATTTATGGGACAGTTAGTAGTATTTTGGTACACAGTACCAGAGACAGGGAAAGCCTTTTTTTTCTTTTTTTTTCTTTTTTTTTTTTTAGTATAAGACATACAGGGCTATTTACACATTCAGGAATAACTTCCAGCTTTGTGGATAAAGTAGCTAGGAAGTTTATACTAGGTTGCAATTATGACTTTAAATGTTCTAAAAGCATATAATCAAAACAAGTTATTTCCTACTGTTTGAGGTGTTTGTTTTATAGCAAGACATTCTCTGTATATTAAAATACAGAATTTGACTGATTGTGTAAATGTTCTTTTGAAAGCTGTTCACTTTTTGTCACTGTATCTGTCTTGCAAGAAAACAAATCTACTTTTATTTTCAGTGAGTCTTTAATCTTAGTGTAATTTATTGCCTTTTTGTATATATAAAATCAGAAACAGAGTTCTATCTCTTCATTAAAATTTATGCCAAAGAAAAATTATCCCCCCCTGCCAAAATATTGTCCACAGTTTCATTCTTTGTTCTATTTTCATATCTAATCCCCATTATGGAATTAGGTCATACTTAGTTTAAGAAAATCTAGATGAACAAAATGCACCTCTTAAAGTATAAATAAATATGTGTAATCTAGGGGAAGACACGACTTCACTCCATTGAAATTTATGGTCAACCAATAGAATTTTTTTGGAAAAGATACTACCCAAAGACATTTTTCCACCTGACTGTTGCCTTGAAGTTTCTAATATTACATGTCTTAGTGAATAGAATTTGAATTTATTTCAGGCTCTTACATTGCTTGATGAAATAGGGTGCCTGGTCTTCATAATTCTTTCCTGTATTTTCCCCCCACATACACATTCATAATTCATTCTCTTGCCATGCCTTGAAATTGAATCAAAAAGTTTCATCAAAGTGCTTCAGCTTTCAACCTTTGTGTATATGCTGGAATACTCTTTATAGCTCATTATGTAAGAAATAGGTTATAGCATCTTTGCATTTATATCCATGGGTACACTGCATAGATATAAAACACAATAATATAGCCCACTGTTTTTCTGTGTTCTCAAAAGGTTTGCAGGCAATGAATGAGAATTATAATATTATGATGGGATACAATGACCTTGCTCTTACCTAAAAATATTTTTAGGTCTACTCCCATTTTAACATAGCAAATGTAAAAAGTTTTACTAATTTTGCCACATTTGAGAGATATGATTTTTCCAATAAACATCATCCTGTTTTAGGTATGCTCCTCACTACCTCACGATAAAATACAGCAAATTGATTGAGTTATCTTTGCTTTAATTGCTTGAAAACAGTTCCTTTCAGAAAGGAATTCATTTTCAGAAAATAAAGCTACAAAAATAAAAGTCAACTGTGAAGACCTTTAGGTTATATGCTAGATTGATTTTGGTCAAGTGTAGAATAGTTGCAAAACAGAGGCAAGAAAAACACTTAAAGAGAGTGGGAAGAGAAAAAAAAAAAAAAGCAAAATGAGAGAAAGACTTATGTCCAGATCATACTGTACACCATCAAAGAAGCAGTGTTAAAAAACATGGTACTACTTCATTTCACTTGCTGTCAGAAGCTTTTCTCCTGAGAGAAACCTGCTAAAGCAACTGATTTCCGGCTTTCTATCTTGGGAAAGTTTTATAAAAGTCTGTCTTTGTTCCAGGTGGAATAGCACTGCCTGATTGGATACTGCTGGCTTCAAACAACTTGCATTTTCAGTCGTTTTAATCTTTTGCTTTGTGTTCCCCTACTATTTTTCATAATCTTTTCAGGAGTGCATTACTAGAAGCTCCAGCTGTTTCAAATACAATATATGGAGAGAAGACTTCTTTTGCAGCTCCTATTCTCTCTTTACTGATACTGAAGTGAGAGAAAAATCTAGAGTTTGGACCGGAATTCTTGTATTGACTGGTTCTGATCCAACTATGCATTCAGAGAAACAGAGGATGGAAAAAATGATAGAAGGCTTGCTTCTAAATGCTCAAATCAAGCCTGCAGTTTTCCACTGAAAGACAATTTTCTAAGCTGCTCTTTCTTTGCTTCCAGGTTCTCCAGCATCAGAAATACTATAAATTTAAACCTAAGACTAAACAGCTAAATCAAGTACTCTTTGCTTCTATGAAAACTGCCCAGATTTCATTCAGCAAGAGTCAGAAGCAATTGCTGGAAGGAAAACATGTACAATCCCACAGCTACACAGCCGATGGCTACTTAACTACCTATGACCCCTTAGAGGTCTGTATGTGTGCCAGTATGAATGATTTGTAGGACAGGATAGTGGGCCAAAAGAAACAAAAACGTTTCAGGAAGAAGAAATTATTATTGATATCTACTCTAAATATTCCAAAATACTAAACATCTATGGTATATCTATGCTTATGTTACTTAAATATATTTGCATACATACCATTTGTGTATGAACAGGCATATCCACACAATGCATGGTATTGTTTTCATAAAGCAGTAAACCTATATAACTTTTCCAGTAAAATTATACCAGCATGAAAGTTGGCAAAAACTTGAGCTGCTTCTGTGACATAGAGAATAGTTTAAGTACTAACAGAAATCATTATGTTAACTAAAAATAAGTGTAAATAAAAACAAAAATCAATAAATCAATAAATTACCAAGTAATGCAAAAAATGATAATAATAATAAAGTTATATTCTATTGAGATTTTAATTACTTTTTCACTAAGTAAAGATATAGAGTATACTGTGAAATTTCTGAGAGTATTGTACAATTTTCTGGTTGTGCTGCCAATGACATGGATGTGAAGTAATTTATGATCACATGAGATACAGCTTTGTAAGAAGATGCAACTAAGCAATTTGTTGAAGTTCTTGTTTCTATGTTCTGAAATGTTGGATGGTTATAATATAGACAGTTGCACCATACTGCTGCCTTTCATTCAGCTAATTTCTATAGCATTTACTGAGAAAAATACAAACATGGCCAAGAAATCTAGAGACAAATTAACTTGTCATTTTTTTCTGCAAATCATGATTTTGTTAGAAAATGTTTTTTATAAGACCCAACAAATATTACAGTAAATATACATGTATTGAATAATATGATGAGTTGGTAAATATATTGTGTTTTCTAATGTCCATAGGTTTAGGAGAATCAGCATCTTGACCTTTTTGCAGGGAATTTGAAGGTAACCTGCTATGAAGATTCAAATGTTTAGAAGCCGTGTTTTAATCCGGGTTTGCCTCATTATTACACACTAAGGAAGTAAGCAAAAAAAAATAATAATTAAGCAATAAACCTGAAAACAGCCACTCTACAAGTATAAATTCTTGTGTACAAGTCTACTAATGATGGTAACTGCCCAGATTACAGTGGTAAAAAGCTCTTTGAGCACCTATTACACTATTGCAGAGTCTGTTGAGGGCTGTATGAACTATGTCTTTGCAGACAGACAAACTGTCTGTTGGGAAACGACCCTCCTAATGGTCCTGGGAGCAAAATGCTTCTGAGACATCCAGGTGCATTTGTGCAGTTTTGGAGAATGAAAGCTGTCAGAGGCCAAAAGCTACACTCTTTTACAGTTAAACAGCCCAGGTGTTGTCATTATCATTGTTTAATTCACGAATAAATCCATAGCTTGAGTGTTCGCACTCTGTCTGCCAAAAGACAAGGATATGGAGATTTTCCAGCCTACAGAACAAGGACCATAAAAGTCTTGAACTGACTTCTGATACAATCTAATGCCATTTTTTAATGCTCTAGAACAAGAAATCATTTTGAGAAAAAAATGTTTTCCACAACTAGAAAGAAGGTCCAAAGTTTGGACAGTTTTGCTGGTCTGTGCTTAATTTGCTCTGTTATATCTTTCACTGTATGGTTACCTGTGGTAGCTAAATTAAAGCCTGTATTCAGACAAGTTAGTTTCATTGCAGGCTGGCCTCTCTGTGGAGGTCTTGTTGAACTCTGATTATTCGAAATTATTCAAGAATATTGACTGCTGTCACTCACAGTTAATTGGAGGAAGGAGGATAATATTAATTCCTCTATAACTGCTACACATACCCATTCTCCACAAAAAAAAAAAAAAATCTGTCAGAGAAGTCTTATCCTTAAAGTCCTCTAGTTCCCTAAATAGATCTTAACTAGACAAAAATATGTAGGAAGAGGGAAGGGGAAAATGAAAGAAAAATGGAAATCAGTTGAGAAAGAATAGTGTGAGAAGATGGAAACAGATGGACGTAATGACGTAATGAAAGAAAAAATTTGAAGAGGAAAAGGTCATCAAGATCTCCTGTCTCATTATTCCCTAGTATATCTACATTTTATTACTTTTATCTTATACTTAGGAATCTTATCTATATTTAGGAATTTTTGGATTGCCTTATTATAATCTCATTTGAATTATTTTTTAAAATACTGTTAGTGCACTCCTATGACCATAATTAACTCATGTAAATAAAAGAAAGAAACCTCCAAAAGAGGTTTCTGTTTTGGATTTCTATGAAAGATTTAAACCTGTCATAGAATTTTGCACTTATTTCATGAAGCAGAATTCTGATAAGAGTGGGTAGATAGATAAGATGCTATTTTGATGGGTATAGAGATTCTCTGCCTCTCTCATTGGTGATAAGTCATTCTATGAAGGCCTGAACAGTCTATTTAAAAAAGAGAGAAGGAGAAAAGAGGGAAAAGATTAGTAGCAATATCAATTCAAACACATGAAATGCTAAACTCTAGAAAGAAATACTGCTGTCTTAGAAAAATAGAATCATAGAATGCCTAAGGTTGGAAGGATCCTCTAGAAGTCATTGTTGGGGAAAAATGTTGCAGTTTGGAAGCCATAGTGGTGGCGAGGTCGCGGGAGGGAAGGATATATCAAATCAGTATCGAATTCACAGTCTGTGGACTGTAGGTCCAATCGCCTTCCTAGGAGCGAATCGAGTTCCCAAATATTATGATCCACTATAAACTCGACTCTGGCTGTATCGGATTCACGAACAGTCTGAGGACTGTAGGTCCGATCACCTTCCTAGGAGCGAATCGAGTTCCCAAATAGTATGATCCACTATAAGCTCGACTCTGGCAGTATTGGATTCACGAA
>JAWLRI010000760.1:962105-979578 GCA_034781795.1 Crypturellus tataupa | reverse complement strand
CTCTTCTCCAGGCTGAATAGGCCCAGCTCCCTCAGCCTCTCCTCATAGGGCAGATGTTCCAGGCCCCTGATCATCCTTGTGACCCTACGCTGGACGCTCTCTAGCAGCTCCACATCCTTCTTGTACTGGAGGGCCCAGAATTTGACACAGTACTCCAGATGTGGCCTCACCAGGGCTGAGTAGAGGGGTAGGATCACCTCCCTCGACCTGCTGGATACGCTTCTCTTAATGCATCCCAGGATCCCATTGGCCTTCTTGGCACACTGCTGCCTCATGATCAACTTGTCGTCCACCATGACGCCCAGGTCCTTCCCGGCAGAGCTGCCCTCCAGCAGGTCAGTCCCCAGCCTGTACTGGTGTCTGGGGCTATTTCTCCCCAGGTGCAGGACCGTGCTCTTGGCCTTGTTGAATTTCATGAAGTTTTTGACCGCCCAGTTGTCCAGTTTATCCAGGTCCCTCTGGATGGCAGCGCAGCCCTCTGGGGTGTCAGTTACTCCTCCCAGCTTCGTATCATCTGCAAACTTGCTGAGAGAGTACTCTGTGCTTTCATTTAGGTCATTGATGAATAAATTGAACAGAACTGGAGCGAGGACTGACCCCTCGGGAACACCGCTCGCCACAGGCTTCCAACTAGACTCTGCACCACTGATTACCACCCTCTGAACTCGGCCATCCAGCCAATTCCCAATCCACCTCATATCCACTCGTTCATCCCACACCTCCGGAGCTTGTCCAAGAGGATGTTGTGAGGGACAGCGTCAAAAGCCTTGGTGAATCATCTTAAAATTGGATAATTAGACAAAGTTGTAGACAAATCAAGTTGTATTAGAATGTGTCCAATATTCTATATATGTTTTGAATTGTCAGACATGGAAAAAAATTAAAAGAGAGGAAAATATTTTTGTAATATTTAATTAATACTAGACAGTCTTAATTGTAATTCTGTAATATTAGCACGAGCAAATTTAATTGAATATAGTAAGTGTCAAATAATTCCCTTAATATGACTCACTTAATACGTGGAAAATTATTTTAAATAAAATCATGAAAATCAGAGGAATTCTGAAATTGTTTTATAGCTTTTCTCCAACACAGTCCTTTATGTTTATCATTTGCCCAGTGGCTCCTACTTTTAATACATCAGAACACCAATACATCAAAACAACTCTTTGGTTTACAGGCAGATTTTTTTCAGGTAAACAGCAAGGAAAAATCAAACCCAGAATCAATGTCCACTGTTATGCTCCTAATAGGAACGCTCTCTTCTTGATAAAGCTGGTTTCATAATTTTCCATTGCTTAGAAGGCAAACTATTTCTCTGTTTTCAAACATAGAACATATTCTTTGGATTGATTTCAGTTAATTTCTTATATAGGGATGAATATCTGCCTGCACAAAAGAAATTTCACTTTGTGGCTAACTTTGGACATTTTGTCTTAATATATTTCCAGAAATTCTGTGAAAGCTTTTGACGGAAGTTATCAGAGCAGTTTCAATTTTAGAGAATATTACTTTCATCTTAAATGTCTCCAACAGTCCATAGAGAGCATGAGGAAAAAAATGATAAGACAAGAAAAGAAGCACAGGATTTTGTGATATCAACATTCTGTGTGGCAGACCCTCCAGTACTTTTCTTCCTACCATCTAGACTCCTTTGGGAAATGGAGCACAAGGTCCTTCTTGTTTGCATTCCTAGATTTTCTACCAAGAAGAGGCAGAACGGCATGGAGTCATGAAACCAGGAACCTAGTTACTGCTGATATAATGAAAATATCTCTGGGGATCTGAGACTGATATAAGCAGATATACAGTCTTAGCCATTTAGACTTTATCATTATTCCCCTCTAACATTTTCATTATAGTATCTTCCTTACTGAGAGCAAGATTCACTAAGGACATACTGTAAGTTCTACTGTCACACGTAACTTCAGAAGAGAACCTAATAAAAAAGGCAAAACAAGCACCTGCATTGCAGTATTTCTGCAGCAAATACATACTATAGAAAATGTTCCTGAAATTGAATGATGTAGATTACAACACAGTTAGAGAACAATGTATTTACTTTGATGCTAATTCAAGGGCATAATCTGCAGAACCTGTGCAGCCATCCTAGTCGCATGTACTTTGCCATAGGGTGATGAATATCATATTCTATAGACCAGTTTAAACTGCTAGATGGAAAGCATCTGAATTTATGTAGCTGAGGTGGGATTCAGTCCACATAATCATTTTGTTTAGAAATATTTTATTCTTTAATTTCCAAAAGTGCTCATTAGTCTGAAGTTACTGTATGATATTCCTACTCCCTGATTACATGTTAAGAGTTGGGATTTTTACCAACAGTCTCTGAAAGAAAAAAGCTATTATAGTTTGACAGAGCACTAGAGGAAATTTTGTATTTCTCCTTGTTCATGTGATTTTATTTTCTGGGACTATCAAAACAGTATCTCTCAAAAGCAGTCATTTCACTGAGAAATGTGTTTCCTAACTGTACTATGAAAACAGAGCAATTAAATGTAAAAAGATAATCTTAGAAGAGGTAGTTTTATACAGAAGGTTTCATTAATTTCAGTATTTTTTTACAATCATTTACTTCTGATCAGCTTCTCAAGGAAAGTTTCAGATATTACTGAGACAATTAAATATATATTTTATTTTATAAAAGTATATATTCACATAAAATATATATAGTATATATATGTACGCACTATATATATGTAAAGATACACTTCTATATTAATATATACCTTATATAAATAATAAATGGCAAAATTTGAAGACAAAAATTTAGCCAGACATGCTATGAAGCATGTTGTTTAGCTGGTAATAAACTTATATATTTAAATGAGTGCTTTTAGTGAAGAGGTAAGTAAATAACCGAGGGAAGGAATAATAGATATTTCATATATAACATCCTGTTAGAATGTGTTGGATGAAGAAGTATGAAAAGAGATGACTAACACAGTTTTTGAAATTCATAACTAGGATACTGCCTTTCAAAACTAAAAATATGATTGACAGCTGTATGATAACTGAAAAATATAGATATAATTTGCTGAATATGAAAATTAGGTTTTGTACTTGACAGCTCTACCATGAAGATTTCGAGCCAGTTAGCTCTAGCATCTCCAAATAGAGAGCACTAGAAAAGTAGACTAGTCTGTAACACAATTGGCCTGATTGTATTAATTTAACGGAAAAGGAGAAAAGCAGAATCACTGAAGGTTTTATGTCATGTTGACCAGTTAGACTGTTGTGGAGAGGGTTTGGGCATTCTGACATAAGATGTCTGATTTATATTGCATCACTACAGAGAACATATTTTTGTTCCTCATACGTAATACTAGCATAAAGGTCTTGCTTGATGACTTTGTGGAAATAACAGTTATTTGTATAGTAGCAGTTATTGGTTCTGTATGGTTGCCTTAGGAAGACTGAGCATGTAACAGAGAGCACCTGCTGTGATATGGGTCTGCAAGGAATGAATGTTGTCAACTCTTGACACAACATTAGAATAAAGAACTTGTTTATTCAGAAACGTGTATAGCCATGATCCCCTCAAGCCCTAGAAAACCAAAAAAAAAGTCAAATTAATTTTGAGAGGAATTCAAAAAAATGAATCACCTTCACAATTATAATAGAGTATCTGCAGAAATGTCATGAAAAGAATGCAAAAAATTGTTTGATAGGTCATGTGGGATTCCTGTCACTATTGATCATAGCAATATATTTGAATTAAAATGGTCATTCTTTTTAAACAAATCTACTCTACAAGATAGTCTTATCTATTTTATATTGGATAATAGGGAAAGCATATCCAAATAAAAAGGATTTCTTATATTGTTAGTGGTCAGGTTTTTTTTTATTATTTTATGTAATTTGATGGCATACGTTGTTTTAAGTACAATTTAACCTCTGTTACCACTTTTTACATTCATTCAGTTTTAAAACAAAAAAATAGTTTCAAACGTGAAAAGTTTTAAAGTATCAATATCGTTTTTAAGTATTTCATAAATTTATTTTAATTTGATAATAGCTTGTGAACTAAAATATACCCTTTAACAGTTACCCTTTGGAAAGTACATTTTCCAGCTTTTGTTTTTCTGTTTTTCTAAGAACGTTTCTTTTTTCCTTGATAAGGAGGTACTGATTAACCTGAAGTAAGACACAGAAATAAATTCTTCAGTGGTTTGATGGTCTGCTCTAATTGCCTTCCCATGCATCTCCAGTATTTTTTTCTATAAAATGAAGTATGAATACAGAGTAAATGACAACCTGCAGTGGACCTGGATACCAAGGTTTGTTTAAGCACCAAAGAGATGAGAGTCTTTGTCTGTCATGATTATCTCTCACGCTTTCTTGCTCTCTGCAGTGTTTTACGTTCATCAGGTCTCACAGAGGGAGGTCATGCTGGTCTCCACTGTCAGGTCAGGCACAAAGCTATGTAGGGTTGTGCAACTCTTCTCATAGCCACCAGACCCAGGTGCTACCACCCAAGGTGCCTGGGTGTTCCCCCCAGTACTTGCCTCCACACATCTCCTCAAGATCTTTCCACCATCCACTTCCCTTCTCAGTCCCCTTCTTCCCAGGAACTTGTCTTCTTTCAGAGAATCCTTTTTTTTTTTTTTTTTTTTTCTTTCAGGCCAAGATAGTCTATGTGCAGAAATCCAATGAGTGATCAACCTCCTGAATGGGGATCTTGTGTCATGTCTTTTTATTAACTCGAGATTTTGAGACATTTTTGTTTATTCCAGCTGTCATCACATTTTACAAGCAACCTCTTCTGGTTGTAGATAGCAAGTAGCAGGCTTTTACCTGAGAATGGAAAAGTTCTGTTCAGACACTCATCTACATTGACATGCACATCCAACTCTCTGCCACTAATTAGCATTCACAGGTTAAGCAGGTTTTCTTTTTACCTACTGCTGTCTTGTAGACTACTAGGTGCTTAAAGGAAAAACATAGCTTTTCATGAAAAAAAAAAAGTTAAATATTCATCTGCCTTTAGTGGTTTATGGTACTAACATTGGATAGTTAATTTTGGTTAAAGGGAAAAAAGTCACTGTAGATTCAGTGGTTACTGCCCCTAATTTGTGACCAGTACAATCTTCTACAAACCTGGACTTTACAGGATGGCTTTGTACAAAAATATTGATCTCTTTTAACTTGAAAAGGAAAATTAATTTTATTGCATGTTCTATTTTTATGTGGAAGTTTTGGAGAGAGCTGCATAGTACTTAAGAACTACTTAGAGTAAGGATTCTATTAGGACTGTTTAAATAAATCGTATTGCTGTTAGACAATAGGAAATGTATTCAGTAATTGCCGAATTTTCAAAAATTCAAAACTTCTGCCTTTCACATTGTAAGAAAACTGTGGGAATTAAAGCAAAGACTCACACACTAGTCTCTGAGAATTCAAAATTCCCTTCTCTGCTCTGAGAATATTTCATTATTGACAGACAAAAGCAAGAGGAACTGAGTGACACCCTACACTACCGTAGTTAATATGGAGAAGGAAATCAAGTTAGGGTTGGTCACACATATCCCAGGTGAACCCTGAGCATTGCATTGCTGGCCAAAATTGTTATTTTTGAATAAGAATTGTATCCTGAACCCAAACCTTTCTGACTGAGAATCTCCCATGATAGCTAACATTTCTATAAATCATTATTTTCTAGCAAATAATCTGTTCATAGAAAAGCTTCTAAACACTTGCTAGAAACAAGAAAATCCACAAAAAAACCTAGCATATAGTTAAGAAGAGCTTTATTTTTTTCATTTATTGCTGAAAAACACTTTAATGAGGGCTGATTGAATTTGCAACTTACAATTTAATTCTTGAGAGAGAATTTAGCCAAAAGCCTAGGAAGGACTAGAATAGAGGGGGGGAAAAAAAAAAAAAAAAGTCTAAAAAGAGGAATGTCATAGCTTGAATCTCTTGTTACTCTAATGGTAACAGTTCCAGTATTCACAATTTCAGGTTACTTTATATTTCTTTTCACTCGTCTGAAAAATTCTGATTAAATATTATCTGAATGAATATAGCAAGTGTATGTTTAAATTGATACAAAGGCTACAGTTGTTATTTCAACAGATGTTATGCAAGTGCACTTTAAGTTAAGTAAACCATGTAAACCATGAAATTGCGGTGCTCTTACTCAGTTGGAGTTCTGTAGTTCAGTCCAGCACTACTGCTATGTTTATTTGCAAATAGAAAATGATTCAAAATATATAAAAATGCACTAAAAATGAGAATTGTTCATTTTTTTTTCAAATGCCATTTCAGTGCTAACAGTGAAGATATGGAACAAGATTGTCTTGTCTAGTAGTTACAACCAAGGCTATAAATTGAAAAAACAGACCTCCTAAAGTGAGTAGGTAGGCAACTAAGGGACTTGCTATACTCATCAGTGCCCCTTTCAGTCTCAAAAATTTCTATTTTACCATTCCACATCTGTAATTTGGCATAAAATCTATTCAGTAGGATGAATAATGCTACAAATAACCCAGAGGGCATATTAAAAAAGTCTATTTCAGTAACATTTTGCTTCCAATAGTGCTTCATATTCAGGCAGGAGGAAATTCTTTTCCATACATAAAGTATTTCAAGCCACATACTGAATAAAATAACAGACAGAATGTAGAGATCATTTCAGGAAAACAATAGCAAATATCTGACAGAGTGGCAAATCTTTGGTATAAAAACTAACATTTATATTCTGGAAAGTCAGTTGTTTACTGTTTCACAAAGATTCAAAGTAACTACATGCAATTCTCTGGATTTGTAAAAAAGGAACTGAAAATATTGTAAAGACTGGGAAGGCAGGTCTTTATTAATAATTTCCTGCAAAGTCAAGATTTCAAATGAAAAATAGTGTCTTGGAATTTTAAATAATAATTTTAAATAATTTTATTTCATTTTCTTCATTCATATTCATTTTTTTCTTCATTCTGTGTTTTTTGTTTGATTGTTTTTTTGTTTTATTTCATACATAGACTACCTACAGAAATATGCATAGAAGACAGAATGCCTAGGAGCACATTACAGGCTTTATGATTCTTCATCAAAAGAGTATAGCAAATGGATGAATTCTGAAAGAACCAGGCACAATTGCAATGTCACAGAGATCAACAGCAACCTGCACACATCAGCTCTTGAGCTACACAGTTTAACAGAGCAGGTTAGGATTCATTATCTCCTGACAGGTTATGGTGTATTTTCTCTTCAGCTGCCAATATACTTTAGAGTTTTCCTGTGTTGTAACATCTTTAGAGTTGTTAAAACAACTCAGTACTGCTCAGGCCAGGTAGTCTCTACCTCTCATCTTTGTCACATAAAAAGAAAAACTGTGTTGAGAACTAAACCATGAAAAACTGAGGCACTTGATGGGTATTTGTAAAGTGCCTCATTACCACACTCACAGAAGAGATTTCTCCAGGCTCAGCCTTTGCCCACATACTTTTATCTATATGTTAAAAAAAAAAAAAAAAAAAAAAAAAAAAACAGAATTCCAAAGGAAAAATATTTAAATTTGTTCTTATTGTCTACTTCAGTGTGCAGACCCTATTAGTTTTGTGAGCTTGAGCATCTAGAGAAACGTATTTACAGTATCAGTACAAGAGGGAGCTGCTGGAGAGAGCCCAGCGTAGGGCCACAGGGATGGTCAGGGGCCTGGAACATCTGCCCTATGAGAAGAGGTTGAGGGAGCTGGGCCTGTTCAGCCTGGAGAAGAGAAGGCTGAGAGGGGACCTAATCAATGTGTATAAGTACCTCAAGGGAGGCAGTGAGGAGGATGGGGTGACCTCTTTTCAGTGGTGGCTACCGACAGAACTAGAGGAAATGGCCACAAACTGAAGCATAAAAAGTTCCACAGGATCTTAAGGAAAAATTTCCTGACAGTGAGGGTGATGAAGCACTGGAACAGGCTGCCCAGAGAGGTTGTGGAATCTCCTTCTCTGGAGATCTTCAAGACCTGCTTGGATGCGGTCCTGTGCCATGTGCTCTAGGTGCTCTTGTGTGTGCAGGGGGGTTGGACTAAATGACCTCTAGAGGTCCCTTCCAACCTTAAGGATTCTCTGATTCTGTGATCAGCTTCCAAGAAATGGGGCTCCCCATGCAGCTTTGAGTGTGAGTCCTGCATTAACTCCTCACAAACTCTGCATGTCACTTTTCCCTGGTACCTGACCTTCCCTTTCCCTCCTTGCAGTCATATGCTGTAAAACTCTCTACTTTTGATTTTTAATAACAAATCTACATTAACTGAATATTTTTTGAACCTTTGTCTTTACATGGCTTCTTCTGAAGGATATTTCTGGATGCTGAAGGATAAGTGTGGATGAATTCAAACCTGATTCTTTCAACCCAGATTCCCAGATTCCAGATTCCTCAACAATTACATATGGATATGTATGTAAATTATATGTTTCAGTTCACGTCAGTCAAAACAAATAGAAATGATGAAGCTGGACGCATTTTAACTCTTCCATGTTTGCATATTTGTATATATGGATAAATGTATATCCATCAATCGATGAAATTTTTTTTCAGTTAATTCATTGAATACTTTCTTGAATGATGAGATCAGTTCCTAAAGCATGATTAAAACATAAGAATTATAAATTTTGAATGAATACACAGTTCAGGATGCTTACACTCTCATTCAAAGATAATGAGTGAAAATCCATTTAGGTTCCATTGTTGAGCAGCTATTTGCCACCCCCAAGAGAGCTGCAAATACTGTAGTTAATAATAGTAAAAGAACGAATAATGTTTTCTAGTGTTAAATCAACTCCTAAGATTTTCAATTTAGCCCCAAAACCAGGGAGTGATATTTTACATTTGAAGAAAGCAATTCTCCCTTCCAGGCCTAGAAGTCTCTAGGGCCAAAGAGAGAGATGTGAGTTGAGGATTAAAAGGTCAAGAGAATAGATGCTGACAGTCTAACAGCTGGGCTGAATTTCTCAGCCAGTTATTAAAGAGCTTCACATTAAATGGCATTTTTTGTTTGTTTGTTTGTTTTGGGGAGCTCTTTTTTTTTGGGGGGGGGGGGGGGGAGGAAACTGACTTTATTATTTAAGTGAAAAGTATAAAATACAAATGCATAAATACATTAAAATATACTACTTTGTTTTCTAATTATGTGCCAGTAGTAAGAATGTTCCACTACTTTTAAGAGATCATTATACTACAGCTGGTTAAAAGGTGTCAGAAAATGCTGATCCAGAAAAAGTCAAAGCTTTCAGGGAAATATTAAATTCTATCAACTCAAGAAACCAAATCATTCAGCTCCCCAAGTCTTCCAAGTACATCTAGGTTATATTACTAAGTTCCCCTTGCTTAATTTTACAAATTGCTGCTGCTCTGCTAGGCTCTCTGTCTTGTACTCTGTGCACCCCACAGCTGTTCCTTCTGTGCACTAGCCAAAAAGATGGAAAAGTTGGTGAGCAAAGCAGCCCTCTTCCCCAGTGAACACGTGGAGAGAGCTGCACGTCCAGGGTCTCAGGGTGTCCTTCGACCACCTTGTTTTGCAGGGCAGACAGGCACTTCATTAGACACATTTCACAACTTGCCTGCTTAAATGTAAGGTTTCCTTACCAACTGCCTCTGCTTGCTCCTGTCTGGAGATTTGACTGAGCAACAACCAGGCTTTCCTGATGGCTACAACACTTCTTACACAGTCGGCCTGCCCAAATTCATCTCCACTACACCTCCAAAAAGTTGGAACCGAGAGTTTTCCTGGAAACACTTAAATTGTTGGAGCAGCTCTGGAAACTATAGTATGATGAATGACTAGTGCACTTCACTGGTGCACGGGAGTCAAGAGATAGGTTGTCAATCTATCATTAATAGAGTGCAGAAACACAGTAAAAAGTCAAGCTATTAAAGGGAAAGTAGGGAAATTTGAAATCATATTGTAATCTTGTGAGATTTCAGTTCTATGAAAAGCCCAACACTTTTTAACTTTTCATTTTTGGAGTTAGGTTGCAGTCACTTCTAAATGATAGAAATGTTTTGCAGGTCAGACATTTCGTTCCTTAGACAGCTTGTGCCAGCACTAAGTTATGAACGGTTTGCAGACAACCCTTTGAAGAAAACAAGGGAAAGCAAACGTACAAGCACTTTTTTACAAATCACCTAAATAGCTGCTTACACTGATGAAAGTCACTTGTTTTTCTCTACATTCACTTACTGATAATTATGCTCTTTTTATGCATCAGAGGTATAGAATAAGACAATTATCCTAATCTTCACATATGTCCTTTCACCTTCTTCCATCTAAAACTATATTCTTATTTTATGAGTCTTAAGTAGATAGTTTCCTGTCATATTGCTCACCACTTTGTGCTTCTTCTCTGCCCTGTGAGATATTCCCACTTTATGGTCAGAGAAATTAGAAGCATTATCTATCATATACCTCAGTCTATGCAGCCTGAGGCTTGGTACTCTCCCAAGTTTTAGCTCTAGGTATCTGTATAGCTATTCTCTGTCAGCTGTCAGAACTCAGGTTGGCTACAATCTTTATCTGTCTTTATCTGTTATACTTCATGCAGGCTTTCTAGGAGAACCGCCAAGGCGCTTTATTTAGGCATCACAAAGTGTTTCTCTAAGGCCACATGGATACATCTGGGAAACTGGACAACTTACCCTTAAGAGAAGCATATGATTGAGTGCTCTGATAAGCTCAGGACCTCCTTCCCTCGCTAAAGAGTGTAGCTAACTAGGGACAACAGTGTTTCCTCGGATGAATGCTGTGCTGATGATTTGTCCCAGAGTTCTCAGGAAGTCCAGATCCAATGTGCACGTTATTGTTTGTAAAGTACAATCCTAATTATCAAACCATCCCTCTACTTTTCCCCTGTACTGGTCACTATCTCTATGTTCTTTATCCTCTTTCCTGTATTGCAAGAGAATTAACAAAGTATATGCAAATTAAAATACGCTCAATTTTAAGAGAGCTTCCTTAGAGTCATAAGTAAACCAGCTATACTTTCAATAATTATTGGAACAAGATAAGGCTACTAATCATTTAACTTTCTCAAGTTTTCCAGAGTAGAATTGTTCAAAACACTAACTAGTTTAATTTATTACCTTGATTTACATATAATAGTGGCCACAGACAGGAACTCCCACTGTCTTCTGAGGGTTATATATATGCGGCACAGATCAGATTTGTTGTAGATCTATAAAACTGTTGTAAATCTTAAAAAGACCACCAAAGAAATATATTAGCATATATATACCTGCACAGGAGGATTGACTCACTGTAGGACAATCAGTTTGGTATATCTATAATATTACTGGCAGGGGGTAACTAATTTTTTTTCCTGCTAAAATTTTCTATAAAACAAAAAGACTTAACATGTTTGTATAGATAAAGTTCATTATTGCTAATAAGTGTAAATGTTATTAATTGTGTTTGCCTGTTACTCATGGAATAATTCATGCAGACTCAGAGTCACCACAGTACACAGAGAGTTCTTCTTGGACATTGCCAATATGTTAGCACTTAAAATATTCAGGAAACTAAATTTCTGGTAATTTTTGCAAGTGTAAGGAAACCTCAAAAATATGGTTTTAGTATAAGCTCATTGTTAAAAAAAACACATGGGAAATAAGATGTTTGTATTAAAAAGATCTAATTTTATAGGTAAGTGTCAAGATCTCAAGAGTCATAGTTTTGAGACTGACAGTACAGAGAACTCTTGATTATCTAGGTTTAGCTGTCACTAAAAGCATTTTCTGAGTGACCTAGTATTGCAGAGATTGTGAGACTAAAGAAGTTCAGATAAGAATTCATGAATTTTTATGTAAGAATTACCTTAATACCACTAATTTCATTTCAGGCTCATAAAATTAGTAAAAATCAGAAATAATATTTTTGGTTTTCCCTTCTTAGATGAAAAAAAATCTTATATTTATATAAGATATATATATATTAAGACAATGTGTGTTTAATTCCAGATTTTTTCAAACTTAAGTGAGACCTGGTATGAACAGGAGAAACAGATTCTCACCACCACTACATAACAGCTCCTGAGGGTAACTTCAGTTTACTACGAAGATTAACCTTCACCTTTACTAGAGATGGCTAAGTAGCTCTAGGCTGCGTTGGCTGTCTAACTAGATATTTGTTGACTGTAACAGGAGTTCAACTGTAAATGTAGAAACTTTGATTTCACAGTCTTAATGTAGAACTGAATCATATTATTGTAGGTATCCAAAAGTGCCTTTTTTGGAAAACTCTGTACAAAAACAACTGCAGATTTTTTAACTTGGAATCATCTGATGACTAAGTATAAAAGCTAAAAAATGTCATGCAATTTATTTGTTCTATAAAATTGTATTAACTTTTTTATAAATTTATATTTTTGAATACGACTTTCAATAATCCTCCTCAGCTTGCCTTTATTTCTTCATAACATGACCTAAAACATTTTTAGAAATTGCTGATCACAGAAGCACCTTAATAGCTCACAATAAGTTTTGAATAAGATACCAAAACCCAATTAATTAATTTTCTCACTTTTTGAAAGAATAGTTAAACTACTACAGCATGTCAAAGGAGAATACTGGAAATGAATAAAAATATATTCTCTGAAGGCCTGTAACCTACTTTTCTTACTGCCAAAGGCCTCAAATCAAACAATGCACAATGGATATTCTTTGTGGAGTTGAGGAATAAATTTTGTTATTTGCTTCTATATACTTTGCAAAACTAACTTCAAAAGAGAAAGACATATATGGCTGGATGATGAAGCAATCTCTATTTGCCTCTGTTTTCCAAGGCTCTTTCAAAGTGAAAGTGTGCAGAAAAGTCTACAAAGAACTAAGATGGTAGATCATTTCTCCTGTTCAAATTAAATGATAGAATTTTGTTGAAGACAATGCAAGGTACATACATTTATCAGCAGAGCTTGATCTTTAATAATTTGCTTCAAGAGAGCTTGAATTCCTTTGGATGATGATATATTCTGCATAAAATTTTATACTTACTTCATCTTCGAGTTATTTCTCTGGCTTGTGTGTAGCCAAGCATGTAACTGCTACACAATGTACATAATATTAATGAAAATGGGTAGATAATAAGTCCTGGGCATTTTATTAAAAAAACAAAACAAAACAAAACAAAAAACTATAAATCTGTTTTTCAGCCTGAAAATAAGACACATGGTGTTTTTCCTACTGGTTCCGTCAACCGCTACCAAGTGAATGACAACTTTTTTTGTTTTTTAGCTTTGAGCAAAACTACCATGGGAAACCATCTTAAATCTTTTGCTTATCTAAAGGCAAAAAACCTTCGTAAACTTTCTGTAACTTTACAGGTCTGATGGGAGTAGAACACTTTCAAAATACTATTTTCCACTGGTGTTCACTAACTTTTAGAATTTCAGTCCAAATCTCAATGTGATTTCATTGCTGCCACTCAAGTGCATCTACATAATTTTAAGAGCTTTTTGTTCAACATAACTTTTACTGTTTAGCTGTGTTCACTGACGGGATATTATTCCCAGCAATAAATACAATGGCTAACAACTATTACTAGTGCGTGATCTATAATAGTAGGCAGGAACCTAATATATAAAAACACAAAACCAATAAGGTTTTGACACTATCAAATATTTAAATGCAAATCATTAGATGATTCATAGTATCAGTACATATAGAAGTAAATATAGACTGGTATTTCTTCCCAAATAAAAAATTAAGTATCACAGAACATTTGAAATAATCTTGAGAAACACTTTCTCCCTTATTTTAAAATAGTTCTTGCTGTTCTTGGTGAAGGAGGGAAAACCACTTTTGAGCATAAATGTTTAGCAAACAAAAAAAGAAGTTCCATAGTTCACAGAACCCTAAAAACTATAATCAAGGTTATATCTTCATGCAATCATGTGCCTCTGTAGAAGAATATGGAAAAACATTAATCGAAAGAGTTCATTTAAGGAGTGGTATAGTTTTCTGAAGAAAAACAGAAACTCTCAATAGCTTTTCAATTCTTTCTGCAGAGACTTTTTTGTTTTCCCCGTTTCTTAGAATGCAAACTGAAGGTATATGTCCTTAATGTTTGGCACTGGTTAATATGCAGATATTTTCATGATGTGAGGAGTATTTTAGCAAATGTTTCTCTATAAGTTTACCAATAAAATATATGAAATTAAGAGATGATGGGCAGTAGAAGTCTTTTTATTTTTTAATTAGTTTCTGTGTTAAAATTTCAGGCTTCTCATATCAGAAGAGAATGCAAAAGCTTTTGGAACTTCTGTCTTTTAAACAGTTGCAGTGGTTTTTAGTCCCCACATGTAAATAATGGGTATTTTAGCTTTTTATTGCATTTCTTATAAGGATAGTGAAGCTGTAATCGAGAACCAAGCTAATCTTTGATAATATAATGTAAAGGAGGTAGGTAGCTCTGGTTCAATATCAGATAAACATTTACTCTGGGAATCTGTGTAAATCACAGGAATCAGTGTTTGTGAGCCTTGGCCTTGGACGTGCTTAATCAGACAGAACTTTCTATTAAGGTATTTTGAATAGTCACAACTAGACTAATTAGTTTAAAGATGAGCAAGGAATTTTGGCAGGAAAAGAGGTGACATTTTATAATGGTAAATAATAACCCTCCTCACCATATTCAACAGTACAATACTATGTGCAGAACACATGAAAAAATGAGGTATACATTAAATTCATCAAATAAAAATTATAATGCAAGGTCTTTTCTCAGTTCTGAAGTCTTTGGTTATTCTTCACAATAAGCATATGGGACTGATCTCTCTCTTTTTTCTTTTTAATGAAGCAGAGATTTATTCAATGAGAACAAAGATGTATTTTGCATAAAACCCCATTCAGGGTTTATAGCAGAGCATTGCAGGTTACTTATCTTAATTGTGTCAAGCACTGGATTTCCATTCTTCAAAATAATTTACTTTCATTTTAAAAATCATTTAAATCCAATTAATAGCACTGATATATATTTCCTGAGGATTAAAGAACCGTATGGGTTGTTCTCCATATTATTTTTTCTCTTAGTTTCTCTATGCTTCTGCACCTAATATGTACATTAAGAATATCAGACTTTCCTTTGATGAAATTATCTATTCAGATCTTAAAATCTTTATGGTTGCCACTTATTAAAAGGTTGTAAAATTTGGGTGCTGTGAGCAGTGTCTATAATCTTATTTAAAATTTCCAAGCTATTGCATATAAAACAATATATAAGAGCTATGGTGATAATTGCTATTATCCAAAAGCACAGTAGGATCTTTTATAAGAATGTATGAGCATCCACTTTCCTCCCTTATATTTAAACTCTTAGAAAATATTATTTTTTGCCTCATAACGATAGTGGTCACCTAACAATTTCATACTAAAAACCTAAGACATGTTAGAACTTCATACAGTATAAAACTGAAGTCAGATAATATAAATTATCTCAATTGATAAGAGGTGAGACAATCCTCCTGGGATAATAAATTGGGGGAAATTAGTATGAATTAGGATTTAGGTTCCAAACTAATCAGAACATGACTGTAATTTTAACAGTTTTGTGTAAAATTATAAACAAAATCTCATTAAACCATTTGTTGCTCTTAAGAAATATAGTTTATTATTTTTATGATTTATGCATTTTCAACTGAAGAAAAAAAAAACAGACACATAATCCAAGAGCTTTTAATGACTAGACATATAAAAAAAGAGATGATCATGAAATTATGAAAAGGTTCTCCAGAGATCATGTGCAATGCAAGATTACTGTGACATTCATTTAGGCCCATTCTTTTGTTAAATTCATTCTTAAAAATCTACATTTAAAGCAATTTTGCAGGCCCTCCCTTAGCAATAATAGTTTTGGTGGAAAGCAGCTCGGTTTTGGGCCAGGAAGACACTATATCGTCGCAGCAGTAGATGCTTTAAAATTAGAGAACTGTTTTGCAAAGATGAAGAAAGGGTGAACTTGCTTCACATGTGCCTACATTTTCCTGAATGAGGAATAGATGAATTTTATGACATCTTTTAATTTCATATGGTCTTAGAATATGGTATCTAATGTCAAAACTTTATTTAATTAATATCAAATATACTATCCCATTCCAAATATATTCCATTCACTTGATGGAAAAAAAAACAAACAAACAAAACAAAGCACAAGCATCCTTCCAGAGATGGAAATGTATACAAAATACATAACTCTCCATAAGTTTTTAAACTTTCTAGTAATTTTAAGTGGAAGCAATGTCCTGTGAGATAGAATGTGACACTAATTCTTTATGACAAAATGTAATTCAGTGCAACATGATGTGATGTGCTAATAAAATACAACTTGTAAATGTATATTACCTGTGGCAAACTAAGCCCTGTCAAATCTAATGAAAATTAAAGTATTTCCCTGTCACAGATGAGTAGAATTTATTTTTAGGCTATTCCTTTCTGACATGTAAACACACTGTGGTACTGATAAGGTGCAGTCAAAAAATGTATTCCAAAGGACCAGAATTTAGAGAAAAATCAAAGCAGTCTCAGAGGATTGGAGTTTATCATAAGAAAGTGAAAGAACTCAACACCGCACTTGTCTTACTGAGGTCTGGCTGCTGTAACATGACATAAGCTGCATATCTGCAGTGAGAATCTACTGGGTTTCTCATGTCATGCCTGAATACTGTTCTCAAAAATGCTGTTGTCAAAAGGGATACAACTGATACAGAAATGTTGATTAACAGACCGTGACGTTATTCCTGTAAGTGGCACCTGTAACAGTTCTGCATCTGGATGATATTTGGGAAATATTTTGGGTATTTTTTAAGTTCAGCTGCAGTTGAACATGACTAATGTACTCACTATAAAGGATTGCTGGAAGCTGAGCCCCGGCGTTGCTTGAGAGCATACACTTTGGCAGGTAGTTAATCTGACCAAACTCGGAGGTAAAGGAGAGTTATAGCAAATGGTTTCTGCATACTGTGTTCTTGGGAACATGAGCAGCATCAGCATGCATATCAGCAGTGCTTGCTGCTCAGTAAGTCTTTGTGCTCTTCCTAAAGTTTAATCCCTTCGTGTTCTCTTTCAACACCTCTCTCCATCACGAAAAACTGCCACACATACTGGTGTACATACTTCACCTGCTGTGTGCATACTTCACTTGCTCCCTTCTCATTCCTCCAGCCAGCATGGTTCCTATAGCCACTTCATACCATACTTGAGCGGTCTTAATAATAGGAATGAATTCTGACTAATACATTCATAGAATAGAATCATAGAATCATAGAATGCCTAAGGTTGGAAGGGACCTCTAGAGGTCATCTAGTCCAACCCCCGTACACATGCAGGGCCACCTAGAGCACGTGGCACAGGGCTGCATCCAAACGGGTCTTGAAGATCTCCAAAGAAGGAGACTCGAAAACCTCTCTGGGCAGCCTGTTCCAGTGCTCTGTCACCCTCACTGTCAAGAAGTTCTTCCTTAAGTTCCTGTGGAACT
>JAWLRI010000760.1:949898-962005 GCA_034781795.1 Crypturellus tataupa | reverse complement strand
AAGTTGTTTACCTGCTGCAGTCCGTATCTTTCCAGATGGTTTCAAGGACGTGGTAGCCTGAGAAAGTTTCAACTCTCAGACCAGCTGAAGGCTGTCTCACTAATTCTCAGTCCCCCCACAGC
This sequence comes from Crypturellus tataupa, assembly GCA_034781795.1. Taxonomy (NCBI): domain Eukaryota; kingdom Metazoa; phylum Chordata; class Aves; order Tinamiformes; family Tinamidae; genus Crypturellus; species Crypturellus tataupa. The sequence goes on along the minus strand of JAWLRI010000760.1, from coordinate 961,883 downwards.
TGAAGGCTATTTCACCAATTCTCAGTCCCCACACAAAGACACTACCAATTATTAAGAATTATGGTAGTGATCATTATTACATACTGTCTACATGCACACAAACACATGCAAACATATGTACATGCACTATATATATACACATACATATCTGTGTATATACATACATTATGTATGTGTATACACTATACATTATGTATATAGGTTTATCTATTGGCACATAAAAATAGCACATAAAAATAATAACTACTCTGAAGATCTACATCTCCGCCCTTTCCCAAAGAAAGGGATAGGTCTTCCAGAGATGATTCAGTAACTCAGCAACAGAGATTTTTAACATAGAGAGCAGCACCACAGTAGGACTCAAGATCTGTGCTGGAATAGGGTCCAGGACAATGTTTTATCTTCTTGGTCATGATATAGAATGTTTGCATAGGTCAAGATGCAGCGAATAATCTGGATGGGAGGTATCTGGGGACTCAATAAGGACAATAGTATCAAGCCTCCGATCTAAGGTGCCTATATTTCCTACCGGACAGTCAGTCCCCAGCTTCCCCAGTACAATATCTGAATAGAAGCTAAATATGGATATGCAAAGTATTACTACTTAGTGAGCCAACAGTAGGTAAGGCTTTTCTATTCTTTGAGTCCTTTAAAAGATGTTAAAAAATATGATTATGATTTTTTAAATCATTCTTTTGAGGGGGGGAGTAGGAGAGAGGAGGGAGAAATGCTGGTCCATTAAAATAATTGGGAAATCTCCTATTTATTTCAAAAAGGCCAGATTTTGTCCTATCTTTTTCTGATGTTACAAATAAGACAACAACAACAACTTAATAAAATATCTTTTTAAAAACAACCCTAATGAATAATTTTGGCTCAGAATCACAACCCATTGTCATCGGCTATGGCAAAGCTATTTCTATGGGAAAGTTTATTTTATGTTAATTCTATGGCAAGTATTTTGGCAGAACTTTTAATTTTTATAGTTAATGATTAAAAGTCTGCTTTCTAAAATGAGGTCTAATTTATCTAACACTTTTTTTATTAATAAGCAGAATTTCTTTCTTCGCTTTCTTGTTGACAGGAGATACAGGGAAGGACTCCAGTTTACACTACTGAAAGTCAGAAGCAGTGGGAGTTATGAAGCTATTTGGATATAAAAACAAAATAAGGCTACAAGGAATCAGAATCTAGATCTCACTCACGCTATGATTGTGAGCAAACGTTTGTACTGAACTGAGTACCTTATAGCATTAACTCCTTTAAAAACCGAAATAGCACTTCCCAGAGAGTAAAACATTGGAGAGATTGTCTAAGCAGTCTGAAAGCAGTTATGTTCAAGTTAATGCTTAATTTTTTTTGAATGTGACACAAAAAGCAATCTTTCTCTTCATCTACACCTGGTCATTATCTTCTCTCAGAGAAAAGAGGAAAATCACAAATAGTCCTGAATCAGCCTACTCAAATTAGGAGGCTTTCTGAAAGTAATAGCCATTTCTTCTAAGGCAATATTTCTGAGATTTTTATACTGAAATCAAGTGTGAACTATTTTATCATTGCATCAACAAAGTGAAAACTTTTGATAGGTTCAGATAATTTTGTCATTTAGTTGGGAATCATCAGAAAATCAAGAAAAGGTGAATGTGATAAATCTGCAATATTCTGTGTAGCAAAATGGCAATTTTATTGTGAGGTCCAGTGATGGCTAATGGAGAAGGTAAATACTAAAAGCAGCTGGTTGGAGCTGTCTTTGTGCTATAGATACTGGTGGGGGCCAGTACCCAAAGTGCCCAGAGCAACTTGCCATGCCCAAATAGAACTATCTATCTAAGGTGTGCGTCCATAAACCACGAAAACCTTCCCCCTAGGGCATATCCTGATTCCCACTTGGAACTGCATGTGCCTCCTCTCATAAGGATAGTCCTTTCTCTCTCTTCCTCACAAGCACTCTCAAAATTAGATCTTCCGTGTCAGTGTTCATTCTGATTATGTATGTAAAGAAAGTTTGAGAATTTGCAAGCATTCCTTAGTTGATATAACATTAAGCAATTTGACTAGAATGAAATTTTAATTCACATGGAAATTCTTTCTATCTTGATATCAGAACTGCAATGAAAAGCAGTCACTACTGTTCACTGTATTATAACAGCAGTTACTGAAAGAAGATTGAAGATAGACACTTAATATCTAGAAACTTAACTGCTGTTTATTTCTCTTTCATATTCAGATACATCTTTCTATTTATATCAGCATAAGGATTCTTATCTGTAATCTCTCTCTATGTAAATATCTCAAATTTAAGTCCTGGCAAAAGAAGCCTTAGAGTGGAGAAAAAAATTTATAGCTAAATAGCAAATATAAACTGATATTTGCAATTTAAACAACATGACTGAAACAAAGATTTCCTGTTTTGCTGTTTAAAAACTGTGTAATATTTAAGTATGATATTTAAGATAACTAACCAGTGTTGCAGGCAACTGAATCTTTTTAAAAATAAAGTTTCTCATGAATTGAAAATGCCCTTATATTCTGCTGTGGACATCTTAGTACCTGTACATTTATAATTGGAAAGAAAATAGCCTTGACATACCCTACATGAAAATTTATTCCTATTAATTGGTTGGGAAATAAGCAGTTGTGATTTTATGAAGACGTAATCCCAAAATCTGTTGAATTGTAATTGCTTTTATTATGTGTGACTGATTTGCTGCACACAAAATTAAGAGATATCACTTCCTTCCCTTACCATTATATTAAGATTGAAGTAGTTATTTACCATTGCCATTTACAGGAGATTGTAGTATTTAAAAGCCCAGTGTTTCTAATTCTGCTGCATTATATTTCCATAAGATTGTACTTTATTTTGTAATTACTTAGTTAAGTCTAGTAAGGAAGAAAATAGAGAGATCTATAAAAATAAGCAGGAACAGTTTTTTAGGGTAATTGGCAAAGCAAAATATATTGAATATGGGACTATGGAAAGTATTTCAAACATCATTAAGAACTCCTTGCAACATAACTCCAAAAGGCAGAAAATAAAGCCAAAAACTGTTTATCAAGAAAGATAACGTGTAATAGAATGCAGAGGAAACTGTTTAACTCTCATTTCTCTTTTGCCTTAAGTGAAAGAAAAAAGACCCTGTGAGGTTGTTGATCAGAAATAAACACATAAAAAACATATTACAATATATAAAGAAATGCCAGCTCTACAAAAAAAAAAAAAAAAAAAAGTAAAATTCATATGTTGCCCTTTTGTTTAAAAGCTTTTTTTCCTAGAGAGCTCCATCTCTATAAGGAGTTGTTTAGTTTCCTCCCTTCTTTACAAATATTATTTAGTGTGTCTAGTTTCTGGGCTTCTGAAAATGGGCTCAATTTGCCCCTTCTGCCATGGACATCCAATGTAATGTAGCACAAGACATCAATCATGCATCATCCAAAAAGGACAGTTCTACCCACTTTGTGTTTAACAGAGAGAATAGGGAGCCCCCTTTTACCATTCATATATCTTTAAAACAAACAAGGCAGGGAAAATGATCATCTCCTCTCTCTGATGAGCACCACCTAGAGAAACAACTTATTTTAATACAGCTGAAGTAAATTGAGATGAATCCTAGTTTGGTAGATGCAGGTCGTCTATTTCTGCCTTTAAATCAGCACTTAAATGGATGAAGTACTTAACGTTTCAATGACCCTCTAACCTCTAACTGACTTCCTGTTTGACTCTTAGTGTGCTTAATGCAATTTATGACTAGGCAGAGCAGATGCAGTTTCTCTCATCCAAAAATATGGCTGAAGAATGATATGCCACTATATTTCCTTTACATAATGTCATTGGTTAGGTCACTTGCAGAGTTTAGTTCAGGAAATACTTTCTGTTTGCTAAATAATACAATAAAAAGAAAGAAAGTTGTGTTGTTTATTTAAATAATACTATGCAAAATGCAAAAGCCATGAGCCAAAAAAGAAGAAAGACCTGACTTCGTAGACAAGCAACTAAAAATGGAGAGCGATTCAGGTTATTTCTTTCAAGAGATTTTTGATTTTTTTTTTTGCTTGTTTGTTTTTGCTATAGAAATAACTCTAAGAGCAGTCACCATAACAAGTTCTGCTTGCATTTAAATATAATTATATAATACAGGGTGAGTTTAAAATTGCAAGTTCAGTCATCTTGAAGTAAGAAAAAATATTGTGAAACGGTGACTCTCATAACATTAAATTGTTATTCAAATGCTGTTATTTTCTGTTCTGAGAAGTATCTTAAACAAAGTTAACTATACAGCTGACTAACCAGAGTCCCTAACACTTAAAGTTTAATTACTTCTCCGTTAATTACATCTAATGTTTAATTCAGTAAACAATACCATTTAAAAATGTTTTCATAATACACTTCAAACAATTGGCTGATTTCTTAATAGTTGTTGATTATTTTAAACTCCAAAAGATAAGGGGAACACAGTTTGGGGTTTTTTGTTTGTTTGTTTGTTTGTCTGTTTTTTTAATGAGTCAAATTACAGCAACACTGCTGAATACAGGACTGGCTTCTTCGTCTTTGAATGGTCTGCTGCAGGAACATAATATATTTATGATCAGTCTTATGTGATCAACATGCTTATTGAATAAAAATCATCAGATACAAATCAAATCATCTTAGTTGAAGAAAAATCTGGAATAAAAGTAACCCGCTGCCATATTAGAATAAAACAATTGTCTAAGTTCTAAGACAGACATTTGAATGTTTTTGAAACCTGAAGCTGTTCATCTAAAATCCTTTGGAACAGAGTACTTGGAAGAACCTAGAAGAAACGTGAACAAATTATTTTTTAGGGAACTTTTAATTCTGACTGAGCAGAAATGCGTACATTTTAATGGACTATGAATATGAATAAAAAAATTATGGAAAGGAAAGGTTTTGAGTCAATTTCAATTTACTGTAACCAAACTCTTTAGCCATCAGTAGAAAAAGTTAGATTTGAACAACTGAAACACTTTTTAAAATATCCTTAGATTTTAATAAACAGGATGATTTATTAATAAAGGCAGTTGCCAAGGATGGATACTAGTCTAGTATTTACAAAACTGGCTAACCCACACTTTGATTTTGCTTTTAATTTCATGTGTACAATATGGAGATTCCTTTGTAGAGTTACAATTCCAGAATCTTCTTATTTTTTAAGTGATATTTCCACTTTTTTTTTAATCATACTAAAAATAAATGTTATTGGGAACAGAGCCGTACAAAAGCATCGTCTTTCATACAGTGCAGTTAGATTAAACAAAAAAGTTTAAAGTTTATTAAAATTGGACTAATACATCTCTCTAGCTGCAGGTCAAAAAATTACATGCATACTTCAGTGAGCACACGGTGAAAAGAAACATTATAAAGAAAAAAATCAAAACTGCACTCCCGTGCAACAATGATGCCAGGAAGAAAGGTATCGAAGCATTTATTTTTTTAATGCTTGAGTTTAAAATAGCATATGCATTAAAAACACATTCTGTATCATTGTAATTATGTTTCTTCCTGTGTTTGCTTCTAAGAGCTTGTATGGAAGTTTATTAGAAAGAGAAAAATCAGACAAAGAAATTAAACAATACCAGTGCACAAGCCACAGAAACTTTGTGTTTCACAAGGAAGTTAGGAATCAATTTATGCATCTAATCAACACAGAATTGAAGCAGAAGCACCTGCTATCCTTGAGAGAAGAGTTTTTTGTACAGGGTTTGTTGAAGGATGATAACAAAGTCGAAAACCAAGTAGACAGTAGAGATGCACCAAGCAGACAACATGAAGGAGGAAGCTCTCACACTTTTCCTGTGAAAGGAGCATGGCTCAGGAGGCATGTAAGTGCCTGTGCATGAACACATCTGCATGGGTTGGAGGGAGAGAATTTAGCCCATGTACATCTGCGCATCTGTGATCACACTGGTGTGACAGAGACGCGATGGGATAGCTCACATAAGCAGAGTGCTCTCAAAGGTCCATGTAGACCCTTTGGGAAGCATGGCTGAGAAGAGAGAATTCTTTGCAGAAGAATGTCTTGAATGTGTAGAAAATTGCTTTTGAACAGATGACAAGTCAGAGGATGATAGAAGTGAAGCTGTCCTCTTCTACGACAATTTGATCAAAGAGTGGAAGCCTTCTTGAGATGGCTGGGGGATAACATGTGGTCATTCTCATGGGGAACCTACACAGTGTTATAAGACCAGAGGTTTGCATCTGCAGGTGCTAGGGGAGGTTAATGTCATTGTGAGGCCACTCTTTTATCACCTTTGAAAGGCCCTGACAATAGAATGAGGTTCTTGAGGCTGGACCAAGACAATCTTGTGGCCTGTGGCTGGACCAGGATAAAAAGGATTTTTGCAAAAATGAATCTTTTTTTTTTCCAAATCTCCTACCCAGTGAAATCTCAATCTTGGAATTTCATTTTCTCACATCTGAAAAGAAAGGAGAAAAAAAGTTTTCTCTGAAATCCATGAAATGCCAGACTGGTATAAAATAGGGTTATGTTTATTTTGGTAAAAGCTAGTTTCCATAGATTTCCAGACAGTGTTTTTTCACTGATATATTCATATGTAATATGATATATTTGCATGTTCCTCAGATATGCATTAAAAAATCATGTTATAAAAAATCAAGTTTTTTTTACTACAGTGAAAAACTTGCAAATTTTATACATCCAGGAAAACATATAGGATAAGAAATATAAACATATAACTTATAAACTTATAAGTTAACATATAACATATGCCTAAAACTGACGAAACTGACTGAGACTGATGACTTTAACATAGAACAGGCCATCAGTGCCTGTTTCAATTTGTCAGGATTCAATTATACAAAAAGATTTTTTTAATTGTTTTTAGAGAAGGACAATTAAGCAATTCTTTTTCAGTACTGATTTAGATACTGATACCTCTATTGAATTACAGTCCTCTGTTACATATGCAGTCTGATAACAGAGAAAACAAATTTACCAAAGAAAGACATTTTAAGAGCAAGAAACCTTTTGGCAAACATTTTCAGGTAGCCTGCAAATCAACTAGCAGGGAAATTCAATGCTCTATTTCCATTTTATGATGAAAACAATCTTTTGTAAAGATGTCTGCTGTTTTATATTATATGTATTATAGACATAGAAAGTACTGTCAGCAGCTTCCTGAGGGTGAGGAGAGTTTAATTTTTTTGGCAGACTGAGTAGGAATGGATTAAAGAAGGGGTTTGCTAGTCATTTTTGAGAAGATGCAAGGACCTCTGGCACACATCGCTTATGCCCAGAGAGACTACTTGCCCAGCAGTGTTTCTGTTCTTGTTCTGGTGGCTGGGGCTGGGAATGTGCAATGTGAGGACAGCTGCCTCACTCCCAGCTTGTCATATAGTGTGTGCATCAATTCTGTGCAACCTGAATGTGGAGGGACAGGTTCAGATAAGGAAACCAGTTCTTCTCACACTTTGGCAGGCAGTGAGAAAAGACAGTACAGTGCACTCCTTCCTGCCCAGAATGTGAATACCTGTTTAGCCACTTTACACAAGGATACCATCATCCTTATAATCAGAAGTTTATTTTTCCTTCTCTTGCCTTGCCTTCCTTTTCCCTGCCTTGCCTTGACTTACATTCCCTTCCTTCTGCCACTGGAATAATGGACCTTCAGAGACTGCTAGAACAAATATACTGGACTGCTTTTAATAACTGCTTATGGATATTTTACCTTTTTGTTTTTTTTAATTAATCAGTTTATGAGTCCCTTGAATTCACCTATGGCATGAATGTACTCCTTATTTCTAAGTTTGTTCAGTTAAACTAAGTCATTAGACCGATCAAGAACACCTCACTATGAGCCTTCATTTATTAAAGTGATTTTATGTCTCATTGGGATTCATTGCACAAAGAACATTCTGTTATATTTTTTCTAATTACATCTCTGTACACTTGAAGTCTGAGAAGGGGGTGGGCTTAGTCTCCCAGGAAGAATTATTAATTTAGGGAAACATAAAAAATGTATGATTAGAATGTCTTGAGCCATTCACATGTTTTCCATTTACAACTAAGACTTTTTGACTGAGTCAAAACATTTAGACTTGATTTTCCTAGTTCTGAGATATCTGAGCCCATGGCAGACCAGATTTGCTTTACAGCTGATGCATGCACCATGATAGCTATGAAAAATACCACCTGGACTATCTCTGGCTGAGAGGACATGAACTGATTGCAGTAAAAGTTTTCAGGAGCTCTGCTTCGCAGCTATGCTAAGTGACATCTCATTGCAAAATTGTTCATTACTGTTACTGGTCTGTAATTTTTGCAGTATGTGCAAGTTTTAGTTACAGAGACACAGCTGAAGCCTTGCTTGTCTGGTTGAACTGCTTCCGTTGCAAAAATGTGCTGAGGAAAGAGATATAACTAAGACCTGCATTATGTACACTAACTTTTCATGAGAAGGCATATGATTACCACTCTGCTGATTTAATTATATTCCTCCCTCTTCCCAAGTCGACATAATAAAATACATATGAATTTATGTTATACAATTTATGTATTTTATTTTAAACAACATATACAGAAGATTTGTATACATACAGAGTTTAAAATTCTAAATAATTAACTATAAAGACTATTTTTTAAATTACTGTAGTTGTCTCCAGCATTGCTCATGGTGTTCTCTTGCAAGCAGTAAGCATTGCATATAGGGTATTCATCTGCTCTAATTTCTAGGGACCATGTATTTAGATAATTTCTTGCAACTATAATGGGAAGATCTATCAGTACAATCTTTTTGGAAAATGTTAAATAATGTCATTTCTAGTTAGCTGTTTTTTCCACTATAATATTCAGCCTGACCAAGTTGGTCTTTCATAGATCTAATTGTATAGTTCAAATATAAAGAAAGTAAAGAAAGTAAAGAAAGTAAAGAAAGTAAAGAAAGAAAGAAAGAAAGAAAGAAAGAGAAAATTCTCTCCTTTAGCTTTGCCCTAAGAATTGCACACCTGAAGTAGACATGAAAGGGATTTCACATGAAGACTTGAAGACTAGCTAGCAGGTGCTGCATCAGCAATCTGGAGTAAAAAATGGAATGTAAGGAAGAAAACTCTCCACAAAGTTCATTAATGAAAATGTAAATTGCAAATGTTTGCCAAATGTGAATGTTAGCATGTTTTTTTCCTAAAGGTTATTGAATATTTAGTGCGGTATAGAGCTTTGAAACACAATATCAAACCAGCTTCTGGCAGAATTTTAAAGTTTCTATGCAGATACCACATGAGGCATCTCTGGGAATTGCTATTCTGTTCAGTACCCTGTTAACAGAAGATGACTCCCGCTGACAGGGAAGGGGTTTTATGTTGTTGCAATGCAGGTGTACACTGGCAATGGAGGTAAAAAGAGAAGGGAGCTCCATCTGAGATTGGGCTAATGAATTGGTGAGCTCTTCAGAAAAAAAAAAAATAGGAAATTCCTTTAAAACAGAAAGCCCTTCATGCTTCAGTATGAGATTCTGATTTGAAGACAGAAGAACTTCAAAATAACTTAGGAAAGTTTTGTGAGTACTTGCTTTCCAATGTTTCCTGGGCTATATAAGCTGAATAACATTTCATTGACAAGCTAGTAGAGAACACATTCAGTACACTTTCTCTCAGCTATTATCAACGGATATCTTTGCCATTTCAATGCAATAATCCTTTATGATGATTTTCCTTAGAAACATCTTCTACTGTCCTTGAAACGTATAAAAGTAAATTAAAACAAGCAAGCAAGCAAGAAGCAAAAAAAAAAAAACACACAAAAAGAACAAGAAGAAAAATGTATGCAATTTACATGATAGGACTGTGATTCTAATTACCCTACATGCTAAATCTTTTGATACCTAAATCTGATCTGGTTCCCTATCAATATTAAATATTAGCTATATGTGGTCTAGCTTTTATTGGTCCAATAAGCTGGAATAGAGAAGAGCTGTCTTGACCTGCATACAAGAAGATTTTAAACATTGCTAGTCAGTTGAACTATATTCTTTCATGCATCTGAGCATAACAGTACCTTGAAGATAACAGTCTATCAGCAAGTCAAGGTGCAGAGCTTAAACATGAGTGATAATTGCATTTGGGAGTGAATGATAAAATGGTTTTGCACTTTGATCTTGCAAATAATTTTAGTCCAATAAAGCTGGCAATATTAGATATCAGGCTATTGTAACTTATGAGAAAAAGTTTTTCAGGAGTTGAGGCATGGTGTCAGAGGTAAGACACTTCACATATTGTCAGAGATAAGATACTTTTTAAGTCTTTTATCATTACAATATGATAATACAGAAAATTTTAAAAAGTCTTTTAGAGCATAAGCAAAATATTGTTACGTTATCCACCATTTTCATATTGATTACTTGGTGAACTATTGTTGCTTTCCGTGACTCACTCTTGACTAAAATGACACACCTAAGATGTCATTCTATAATGTCAATAAAATATTATTTCTCTTTCACTAAGAAAACAATTCGGTATTGGTATAAAATAGATTTTTCCTCCATTCCAGGCACTGTAATATCACAATATTTATAATTAGCTGATCATAACTATTTTGTAGCTTATTTTCTCTTTAGTTATTTCAAGGTATTGAAATATGCCTTATAGGTGGTGAAATTAATGCTAGCTTTTGTCTATATGTCTTGGGAATGGTCTAACACAATAAGGAATTGGCTCTGTTTCTAGTTCATTGGGAAGTTCACCTACTATATAACATAGGAAAGTATGAAAAGATTAATCATTATTTGAGTCTGAAGGATGTGTAATAAAAATTTAAAGCTGTTGCCCTTCTTTTGCCACTCTAATGCTGAAATAATTCATCTTGTAAGTTTGGAATACATAGAACTGCTGAAGCATATCCTCACAAAATTGTTCTCAATTTCATATAGCTGAAAGCATCTTCAATTACTTTAAACTATTAGAAGTTATTCTTGTAGAATATGTAAAAATAGTCTGAGTCATAGATCAGGCTCAATTGTCCCAGCTGCCTTCTTTGGTGGAGCTCATTCCCTTTCGCCCTACAATGGATTTGTAAGTGCCTCAAAGAGTGGAGAAAGACCCTTTTCTTGCATCAGTAACCCTGAAGTCCTCTGACACCATGGGCATCTCTGTCCTCCCCATCATGAGCCAATCTCAGGCCATTCCTTGCTCTCCATGGAGCCTCCTTTCTGGCCACTGAGGTGGACGCTGCTCAGGCACACTGGCCCAGTGGCTTTATACTAAGCACAGAGGAGCTGCTGGCAGCCCCAGCCCTGACCCAGGAGAAGCTCCTGGTGGCCAAGAACCAACCACTGCATGCCACTCAACACACTGTTGGAGGCTGCTGGGGTCTACTTCTGATGTGCAGGACCAGTGCAGGGGACAAAGTTATCCCTCTCCTGGATTTCTTGCTATACCTGCCTGAGCTTACACAACTTCATTAAGGCTTTTGCAGCTATGCCCAAATTTTCAGCACCTTCAAGGATAACATAAAATCCTGCAGACAAAAAAAAAAAAAAAAAAAAAAGAAAATAAAAAGTCAGCAAATAAATCCTTATACAAAGGATGTAGACCTCTTAGCCGAGCTTTTTGTACAGGAAGAAACATCTAATTCTATAATTATAGTGAATGAGAGTGGTGCTACAGTCTGAGCACCTCCATGGGTTCTTACTAATTCATTTAGAATTTCTTTCCAGATTGCTTGGAAAACTGATGTACTAATTGCAATCATTTTATTCCCAAGGTCTAAATGTCCTGTTATCATAGAATCATAGAATGCCTAAGGTTGGAAGGGACCTCTAGAGGTCATCTAGTCCAACCCCCCTGCACACCCAGGGACACCTAGAGCACGTGGCACAGGGCTGCATCCAAGCACGTCTTGAAGATCTCCAGAGAAGGAGACTCCACAACCTTTCTGGGCAGCCTGTTCCAGTGCTCTGTCACCCTCACTGTCAAAAATTTTTCCTTAAGTTCCTGTGGAACTTTTGGTGTTT
>JAWLRI010000760.1:931384-949798 GCA_034781795.1 Crypturellus tataupa | reverse complement strand
CACCCCAGGATCCCATTGGCCTTCTTGGCCACGAGGGCACACTGCTGCCTCATGGTCAACCTGTCGTCCACCATGATCAATGTGTCTGAGTTTATCTAACACCGTGATAGGCCTTTGGCATGTGATCGAAGACTGTGTTGTTAATGGGACCACCTAGCTGAAAGTTAACCAGAAGCAAATATTGCAGCATTTATAATGCTAAACATCAGAGCTTTCTGGGTAAATTGGATAGATTTTCTTCTGGATCATATAACAACAGAGGAAGTCTGTCATAAGTTTGTTCAGGTTGGGGTCCTATTTATCCTTATTCAACAAAATGTATAAATGTATGCTTGATTTTAGATATAAAATTAAGTCTTATTGATTGCAGAGATCATTTTTTTGAATACTTCCAATTAAAAAATAGAGTGAGAAAGAGAAACAGAGAGAGAAATAGAAATCGGAGAGAGCAAGAAATCTGAACATTATTTTCAACTGCCTACAATCTTTTCCCAAGGAACAAAAAAAATTCCAGTGATATTGTGGTGTGAAAATACCAACAGAACATTTCAAAATGCTATTAAAATTCCTTTTAATAATATGTTGCAACTGTTTTTCTCTAAAATGTTGAGTAAACAGCAAGAAGCTATTTCAAAATATTGATAATCACAAAGCCTTGCAAGACACATTAGAGAGAGAAAAATGATTTCATTTGATGTGATAGCTGCTTTAGCAAAACATAATTTTATTCAGTATCAGATGCAATATTTCTGTAAAACAACTGTCCAAGAGTAACAGCAGTCCATACAGTCCATTTCTCAATATTTTATAACTGTGAGTTTTTACATGCATCCTTTTGTTTTCAAGAAGTCTGCTCCAGCAGATCTTTTCAAATTTAAGCCTAGTAACTCCTTAGAAATCAACATTTAAAATGATACCTGTAAAACACACATATATATAACACATTTTAAAAATGTCAGCTTTAACCATGCACACTGAAGGACAGCATAAGGTCTTCTGTATATTTCTCTGTAGGAACAATTTTCAATATCTGGGAAATTAACATAAGATTCGGGATTTTTTTGTTTGTTTGTTTGTTTTCTACTCACACTTTGGAAAGATTTATCTTATGCTATAGACTTATCCTGGCCAGTCTTTTTATAAAATATTGGTGTAATTACTATAGAAAAGATTCATTGCTCAAGAACAAAATCAGATCTTGTAATGGTTCAGTAACAAAATACTAAAAATTACTTAAACAATGTGTGGTGTCCTGGTCTAACAGAATACAGAAGTTTAACTGTAGAACATGAAAAATGAAGATTTTTTTTGCAATATTTATGTTATATATTGTTTTTGATTTGGAAAAGCAAATTTTAACCTGTCAGAAATCACTACTAAATTTTAAGTAGTGCACAGATGTTCACCTTAGATTATAGGTTCCATTTTGTATCTTTTTGTTGTCTTTCTGTATTAATATTCACAACTCATTAGGCCTGGACTTTTAAAGCATTTAAGACATCTTAGCTTAGCAAAGAAACGCTGAATTCTTAGGCAGTTCTTTATGTATCAGAAAAAAAAAATATTTATCTGGACCTCTTCTCACTGATTCTGGGGCTCACTAAGTTGATTCTGTAGCTCTAAACAGAGCTGAGCTCTTAGGAAATCGCAGTAGATGGTTAGTGGTGCACAAGTCAGAAGAGGATTGGGTGAAGGACTAGCAGCCTCTGAGAAATGGAGGAGAGAGCACAGGCTGGGAAGCACGATAAGCATTTCAATGTGCTCAGGATCTTCCATAACCAATCCACTCCCAGAATGAGATACCTAGCCAGATACACAGGACACCTACAGCCTTTTGCATGAAATACTCCCTTTCATTTCTGTGCTGTGTCAGGTATCATTTCTTTGAAATTTGCCTTCTTCACCATTTTGTGCTTCTCTGTCACACCCTGATGACCTGACCCTGCCTTTCTTGATGCAGGAGCTGATAGGCAGCCGCAAACTCTGAAAGATCCTCAGCTGCAAGGTGTCCAGAGTGGAAATGTTTTTAGTAAAAATGATAACTGACAGAAGCAAAGACAGGTTGGTGTCTCATGAAATATTTTAAGATGAAATACAAAAATGTCAGTGGTACTGAGATAGCTTGTCAGTAGACTGACTGCCAGGGCAGAAGTGCTTCAGGATTCCTTCTGTTTAGATTTGCATTGCTTGGTCCCAGGTTCACTTCCCTCTTCCTTGCAGATGTGGTTCTATCCCTAACCAGTGCTAGTGGCGCCACTTCCAGGCCACATCCAGGCAGTGCATGGGAGAGCATTGCTGATAAAGGTCATCAGACCAAAGAGTATATTATGTTACCAGTAACTATGTGCCAGTCCATTCCCCAGCTCTACTTGGTTTCCAGATATTGTCAATGGCCTTCTGTAGTGCAAAACAATTAACAGACACCTTACCTTATCAACTTACTGTCATAATATACAGCATATTTAGTTTGGATATGACAGACGTATCTGTGTTAATACCACTGTGTTCTGGTTAATGATTTCTTTTTATTAAATAAGACATGGTGTAGACATAGAACCAGTAATCCTATGTCCTTTCCAAGTAAGATGTCTGCATGGTCTTCTAGTGCTCCTTGTCTTGATGGACCTGATTCAGTCCTGCCTGACATATTCAACACAAGACATCTAATTCTTTTCCCAGTGGTTTTAATGGGAAAGAATTAAGCTCTGTAGATACCTGTGTAATGGAGAAGTGAGTGAGTGGATATTGTGGCCATTTAATACATTAACCATACATCACAGATAAAACAAAAGCATATACAATTTAGCAATGTAGATAAGACTGAATAACTGAAGAAACTAGGGCATGTTTTTTTATGTAATCCACGTCATACTGGTATTTCTTTAGTTATTGGTTGATGCCTGTAAATTCTTTGATAGTTTCTGCAAAGTGAAGGTGCTTTAACACAGTTTCTTCTTCCATCTCTATTATACACAATTTTTCAGTAATTGCTGAATCTTTTGCAAGTCTGAGCAGCCAGATAATAACTAGATATTGATATATTTCTTTTTTCTCTTCTCATCTTGGAGTCTCAAGCTAAATTGGGGTTCAGGAAAAAGGTAGACAGTATTGAGATCTTTATTATCATGTAAATTGCATTTTCAAGTATTTGTGTATCTGCCATTTCTCAGTAGTCTACTTGCCTACAAACAGAAAAATAAATTGCACTTTTAAAAGTCATCTACAATGGGTAAATAGTTAAGTTCGAAAACAACTAATTGAAGACAGTGCTGTGATCTTTTTTTTTACTAAGTTAACAGTAATACATAGTACCTACCTAGGTACACTTATGGGATAGAAGAGTTAGACAAGCAAAGAATATACTTCCATTAATTATCTTAGGTGCAAAGGAATACCAATATCGAAAGTACTCTGGTTCTCAACAGGATTTGCCAAGGTATTGTGTAACTTGCAACTGTATATCTTCTTTGACGTCTGTATATAAAAATTCAATAAAGAAACATGAGAGAAGCTCTATTTAGGTCACCAAAGGAACGAGAAATTAATCAGATGAAGTCATTCTGTGGTACCATTTGTTCTGCAGTAGACCGACACAAAGGCACATCCACACGATTTACTAAAGCTTAATTCATTTGGGTACTTGCAATCAAAGGCTTCAAATAATTACAAAGAAATGTCAAGGCTGCAACATTCTGGCTGGAATGAATCAAAGGGAAAAAAAGAAAGGAAAGGAAAGGATGGAAAAGAAATAAAAAGCTCAACAATAAAATTACATCCCCCAAATTGCTTTTACAAAGAGGAAAAAAAAAATCTACATTTATCCTCCAGAAAATGCATTTTCTGGACTATAAAACAAAACAGTTCCTATTGTTTATACTTTCAGAATATCTGCCACTGTCACGGTGCAATGGTGGCACCTATTGGTCTGTGATATAATGAGAATTACATTCTGCATTTTTTTCTCCAATTAATACAGTCCACTTGCTGTTTCTACATGCTGAGAACAGCACTAGAATGACAATTCCTGCATTGAGGTGACAGCATGATTCATAGTAATGGCTCTGAAATTAGCAATTTCTGATTCAGGAGTCTTCCCACATATTGTGACTATATTCTTGAAATAAAGCAATTGCCTGAGAGCTGATGTTTTAACAGTAGTAGGGTCTATCAGTTCGCTCCAGAATAACTGGATGAGTGCTCACTTCTGTGAGTGAGTCATATTCTCTGATTTTTTTTCTGAGAATAAAAGATAGTAATGACAACATACATATAAGAATTGGTAACAGGAATTCTGTGTGACTTGAGCTGTGCAAAACTGGCTTTGCAGTTTCTTATGAAGAAGAAGAAAGGAGAAAATATGGAAACATTTGGGGTGATATGGAGCTAGGAATGGCCCAGGTCACAGCCCTTCCCATAGCTCATTGTCTTGAGTTGGGGGCTAACTTGCTGCAGTGGTCAGCTATATTTCTTGCAACAACTTGGTGTGTTTAGCTGTTCAGCTACCTCCAACATTTTTTTTGACTTTCATTTTTTAGGGTAAAAAGCTTCCCAGTTCCTGTCCTCACTATTCAGCAGTGACGGATGTTTGTAAACCCTGCAGTGATTCAAAGTGCAAAAAGTCACATGCACTTCCTGTTTGAAGAAGAGTGAACCTCAACCTTAGTAATTGGTTTGTGGCTGACATCTACAACACACAGATTACTATATCAAGTCAAACCATGTTATACCCATACAGATTTTACAAACAATATCTTCAATTAAAAGAAATAATTAAAAAATAATAATATTTGCAAAATTAAACATTTGGTATTTCCTCTCATTGCTTTGAATAGCCTCACCTCACATCCATTTTTTTTCCTTTCTGCTGATTCACCTTAATAAAGAAATAATATGTATCTTAGTCTTCCTGAACTGATAAAATAAACTTAGTCTGTGCTATTTTTAAGGGAAAGAATTTGAAGTTAAGGTATTCTATGCAAATTTGTAACTAGTGTAACAGTAGCTGACAGAAAAGTCAACACCTGAAGAAAGGCAAGCAAAGCCATTATGACTGTAACTCCACAACCACATTCATATTTAATTCAGAAAAGAAATTTATATTTTGATGTAGATGCTACACAGGCAAAATTAAAAGCAGCAAAAGGAATATAATGATTTCCAGTGTGAGGGAATCTGGTTAGAGAAACGATATTAGATGCTCAGAGGAAAAAGGAAAGGGAGAAAAGAGAAGCTAGTATAGTTAAACAACAAAATAAATTGAGGATTGCTAAAGCTAAAATATGTCTTTCAAAAAGCGGAAGTCATGGCCAAATGAAGTACAGAGGAGAAGAACTATAGAAGAACTTAGAATGGTTTACATAAAACTGTAAAAAGTGAAGTTAAAAGGAGCTATGGGAACAATGTGAAAACTACCAAGAAAATGCTTGAAAACCCATCTAAGGAATGGTAGGAATAGTTGAAGACTGGCTAAAAGTACCATTTGAGGAAAGAACCAAAAACACCCAATTAAAGCCTGGTTGTTCCCTACAAAAGATGTAAGGAAAATTCTCTCCAAAGCCTTTCTTTGTAGCATGATTCCAGAACAAAATATCCTAACTGAAGTTGCAGTAGAAAAGATTTGAGAAAAAAAAATGGATAAACTGAAAAATAATATTAATGAAAAAAAGTTAGGACCACATAGTATTTAAAATTTTGAATATTTAGAATATTTACTCTCACTTAGAGGAATTTGGAACAAGATGGAAGGTGGTCAATGTAATTTTTATAAACTGGAAAACACTGAGAAAGAGTTTGACTTTCAATAGGACAATTATAAAAGTGAAAGCTGACTACACAAGTAAAATAAAACAAACAAAAACTTTTAACTCATCACCAGCGGGCTAAATATTACCTCTCTGGAAAGAGGTATTGAAGTCTTTATGAGCAGGTGTTAGAAAACATCAATTCTTTGCTTACTTGGTAAAAAAAAAAAAAAAAAAAAGGTAGAAATACAAAATAGCTAAAAAATAAAAGGAAGATGAAGGACGTTATCATACCAATATCTAGAGAACTAGTGCATCTGCAAAAGCTTTAAAACAGGAAGATAGAAGTGACAAAGTTTTTCAGGAGTATGAAATAATTTCCAAGTATGGAAAACTTAGATTCTCAGTCAAGCAAAAGGTGAATGAATGGAATATAATGTTGATAGGCCAAATTAGAAATGAAAATGAGAAAATCAAAAAAAAAGAGAGACTTATTATTTCTAATAACAAAAAATTCAGAGGGTGCTAGTTGAAAGTATAAAACATCAAGTTCAAAACAAAACGGAATGTTTGTGTATATAACACATAATCCACTTCTGAAATTGATTGCACAAGGTATTTCAGATGACTGTAATGCACAGATGTATTAGAAATGCATTTCCCCAGATTTGGCAATGGTTTTGTGAAATCTTGCATCTGTCACTAAAATTTAGGGCAAGGTTAGGAGGTACCCAAATACAGGACTTTTTTCCCTCAAGTGAGCAACCTGAGGGAAAAACAGTAAATGTGGTAAATATCAATTGAAACAAATAAGACACAGTAGTGAGTTAGTTGTGACTGAAGAACCCTTTTATATCATGCCTGTAGAGGGCATAACTAAGATTGCTCCCTGAGCAGCTTGCCTATTACTTATTTTAAACTTCTCAAGTTTTCTAAATGTAACTTCCACCTTGAAATTCCTGGATTTATTATGCTTGGTTTGGAGGAACGATTATAATTACATATATATATATAGAGAGAGTACTATGATCGCAGGACATTTAATGTGAAAGAAGACCCTAGAAAAATACATCATTTTTCAGATTTTTCTGTCGTGAAAATCCCAATCAAAATTCACTGAATGTTCATATAACATTAATTTATACTAACAGCTAGTTGAACTATTGCTTCAAGATTGAGAGGGAGAATTGGACTCTCAACTCGACATTTCTTCAGCTTGTTTTTTATCCCCAAGCTAGTCTTTTAGTTATAAATAATTCATTAAATATTTCTCCATTTCATCCTCAATCAACTCCATTTTAAATCTTTAAACGTTCTGTTGAAAAGTTTTCTAAGATTTGAAAAATTGGTTAAATTTTTATAAACAGTTCCTGAACAGCTCGCTTCTGCTAATTCTCTAAGTAAACTGTAAATATTACCTCTGATAACTAATATTAAGCATTAATATTGTTTTAAAAAATAACTATTCCTATATTTGAAGTTTTAAACAATTTAAGAAATACTGATTGCATTCTTGCATGCAAGTTAATTTCCCAATGCAGTAAAAACATGAAATATAGTTATTGTATATTTGTATTTTAATGAATATGACATTTCAAATATTATCTAATGACACTTCAAGATGCTGTAACATTTAATTCATCTTGAGTTGAAATTGACAAAATGATTCGCATAAGCAATAAAATAAGTCAGTTTGAACACACTGAGAACACTGAGAAATGCCATGAATTTATGTCCACCGTTTATTCATACTAGCATGAACTTTCAGAGATCTCCAGATGACTTATAAAATTAGCTATTAAAATCACGATTCATAACAAGCTTACTTGAAATGCTGCAGAGCTCTGTCTGCCTGGTGACTAACATTCAGACTTTTTGAACATATATGCTTACTCATTATTATTGTTCAAAACAGGTCTTCACACTTAATACTCCACATTGTCTGTCAATTCTGAAAAGTAAAATTTCTATTGCACATTTATCAGAATAATTCAGTCAAAATGCCAGCAAAGGTCAAGAACTCACAAGCATCTGTCTAAATCTCCTCCAGAAGTTCAAAATCCTCATCTCCTTCATGACTCTTTGGTCATTTGGTTCCCTTCTTTGTCAGGCAATTATGGCAAATCAATCTTTTCATAAAATGTACCAAAATGTACTGTAATTTTTCTTCAATGTTAGATTTTTCAGAACTTATTTTACTAAATATGGGTAGCTAACAAGTAACTGTCCATCAGTAACAAAGTTTAGCCTAGAGAAGAGAAGATTGAGAGGAGATTTGATCTATATACACAAGTACCTGAGAGGTGAATGTAGGGAGGATGGAGCCAAATGCTTCTTGGTGGTGGCCTGTGATAGGCCAAGGGTAATGGGTACAAGTTGAAACACAGAAAGTTCCACCTCCATATGAGGAAGAACTTCTTTGCTGTGAGGGTGACAGAGCCCTGGAACAGGCTGCCCAGAGAGGTTGTAGAGTCTCCTTCTCTGGAGATCTTCAAAACCTGCCTGGATGTCACCCTGTGCCACGTGCTCTAGGTGTCCCTGCTGGAGCAGAGAGGTTGGACTAGATGATCTCTAGAGGTCCCTTCCAACCTCAACCATTCTGTGATTTTGTGATTCTGTGAATGTATCTCCTATCACGTACAATAAATCCACTTATAATTAAGTCCACAGAAACTATATCTGACACAGAGTTTCTTAAATGCAGATGGTCGGAAATCAGGAGAATACCAATGTCAAGTATTATTTCAGGCTTGCTCTGATCTTCTTTTAGGCATCTGCTTTTTGTCAACGGTTAAAAATAAGTTATTGCATTAGTTCAAACTAGAGTTTAAACAGTACAGATTGTTTTAGTTTATATATAAAATTAGATCCTATTAAAATATAGCGGAAAAATCACAATGAAACAAAGACATGGAAAAGATAACTGTAAACTATGCAAAAGTCCTGCTTCTTGTCAATCTAGCAATCTTATCCATGTATACTTCCCTGTCTTTTTTTTTCTTATTTTAATATTTATTATTTACTTGATTTAATCTCTATTCTCTTATCCTCTACCCCACACTATTGCAGATTGACTTTCCATATTTATTCAAAGGAATTTGACCCATATTCAGAAATTACCTGTAAGAACTTATCATATTACAAAGTTATAATTATTTGATAAAAATAAAATTTCCACTTCCTCCTTAAAATATAAATATCAACTATTTTTCTTACAATAACCAAAAAAAAAGTGATCTTAAAGATGACTACAGTCATCTTACATCCTAAGAGATATTTTTAAATCAGAGCAAAGTTTCAGAAATACTATAATAATATATTTTGTGCTGAAATATTTCATATTTCTTAATGAAAAATAATACAGTGACAGAAAAGTTTTTCACCAAGTGAGTTCAAAAATTTCAAGGGCTAATGCATAGCAGAAACCCTCCCTTCTTGTTCACTTTTAAATTACAGTAAGTCAGTTAATTCTTTAATTATGCCACAAGAATATATCAATTTAATATTATATTAGTAAAATTGAGCAATATTATATGAATATTAGGTAAGAATATTTCTAAGAGTTATTATATTTGCAACTTCTCCAATCTATCTAAAATGAATAATGAATACTAATGATATCACCTTGTGGGAACAGATTACTTTCTAACTGTTCCTCAACATGCTCCTTCTTTTGAAGTCACTCGGTACACCCATGTGCATTTATATTTTTATATTTTTTTTCTTAGTGTAAGGTAAAATACTTTTAAATCTAATTCTACTAATAGTTTTCTTATGCAATCACCCTCTTTTGTACCATCCATACATACTGTCAGTTACAGAACTGTTATTACAGTTACTTGAATTTAATTTAAACACAGCCTCACTGCACAACAGCCTTGTAAGAGCCTTTGGCATTAACACTAAATTAGTAACTTAATACATACTTCTGTTCCTCAAAAACAGGGAACTATTACCAGGTTACTGAGAAAAGGTTTCAGGAGGTTACTGATTATGGTTTCTTGTAGCTGCTGCTTGCTGAAGGCTGCAAGGTTCTTTTTTGGATATGATTTTTTTTCTTACCATGGCAAGTTTTATGTCTGCCGTCCTATGTAAAGAAAAGCACACCTCCTGCTGCAATAACAGATGTCATTTTACATTCAACTCATTGCAGAAAAGACATTTATACAATAAGCTCTGAGAGAAAGTTTATTTTAGGGTTTCCTGATTTTTCATTTCTAGAAGAAAGGTCATTCTGCCTGCACATAGTGACTGTTCTATGTGTGACAAAGTAACATTGCATTTTACCAAATCAGTTCTGTGAACTTTGGACCTATGCTTGCAAAAGACCAGATATTGCATTGAAAGAAAACAGAAACTATTCTGAATACTTTTTATTTCCATTATATTAATTGATATATAAAGCAAATATGTCCCATTTCTGCATTTACTTATTTTAAAAACTCTCAGATACATCTCATAGTTGTCTAAGGACATCTCAATTGAAGAAGAATAAGAAATACTTTTGAAACCATCCTGTAATAATATGCATATAGCAGTATATGCAGAAGCCTAGAATCTAAAGATGAGAAGGAAAATGAATATATTCGAATTTAATATTTATATTCTAAATAGAAAACAAAATGAAATAATTTTATCTTTCTATTACCTTTAATTGCATATTGTCTTGGAACTTTTTAAAAATCAGCATCTGGCCTAGTTTCACAGTTATTACTCAGGCATTACTCATGGAAAAATTCCCCTAAGGAAAAAAAGGATTGGAGGGAAGGCAAGGCAAGGCAAGGCAAGGCAAGGCCAAGGCAAGGCAAAGGCCAAGGCAAGGCAAGGCCAGGCAAGGCAAGGCAAGGCAAGGCAAGGCAAGGCAAAGGCAAAGGCAAGGCAAAGGCCAAGGCCAAGGCAAGGCAAGGCAAGGAGATTTTATTGATTGGAGATTTTAATGTACTGGTTGTGATTCTAATAAATGACAAATTTTGTTAAACTTTAAGCAAAATCTTACTAAGTACCAAAGCAGAAGAATGAGATAGCTACCTAGCCCCCCTATCATAATCTAGTGATTGTACCTCTATGAATGATATATAAAAATAATTTAAAATTGTAAGGCATATTTTTTTAATCATTTTAATCAAAGTATCAGTGCAAACTTTACAAAACAGTTTGGCTGGAACATGAAATCATCTATTTAACAATAAAGAAATATTAACATTTTGAATGACCACAAAAGACCAATATGAATATTAATTTAACAGTTTCATCTTTGAAGAGTTCCTTCACCAGCTACATCCTCCTTTTCCTGAAAATAAGGCATTAGTTCAACATAGACTTACAGGGAAAAATATCCCCTGCTGAATGATGACCACTGCCAGGAACACTTGCAGAGAAATTTTCCAAGAAATAGTTCTCTTATGTAATGGCTAACATCTTGAGTGACCTGATGATGTCTCAAGCCAAAATAATATATGACAGAGTACTGCTACACTCTCAGAGCTACTTTTGGAAAGTTTTTATTTTATTTTATTTTATTTTATTTTATTTTATTTTTTCTGTAACTTAGGATTTATGATTTAATTTTTTTTCTTCCATCTCCCCACATGTCCTTCTTTTGTTCTTCAAATAAATGGATGATTTTCTTCAACAAGTCACAAAGCTCCAACTTCCTTTAGGAATCATCTTACCTCATAGTCATCACTGCATCTATATTGTGGTTTACAGTCACTGGACCCTGCACTGATTCAGCCAAAAATATATAGGACCTTGTATACCAAACATATTATACACTGAAGCAGGAAAATTTGACTAATAATGAGCTCATTAGCCAGTGATGAATAATCTCCCTAGGGAGATCATCAAAGAAATGTCACAAGCATTATTTAAAACTTTTATGCTTCTTAATCATTTTTATTATAGCAACATTTACAAGCCCGAACTAAATTTGGAAATCCCATTGTACTGGATGTGCAGTTAAGCACAGTCCTTGCACTGAAAAGCTTCACATATAACTAGATCAGGCAACTCTGACAGCGAAGTTCAAAATGTCACAAACATCTTTAAAACTTGCGACAGGTTTGAAACTTGCGCAGGTTTGAAACTTAAAAATGCAAAATAGCAGGATCAGGTTCTCCAAAGGAATCTAAGACATTAGACTTTCATATAAAATAGAAAATAGGTCCCTGAAGGGAGATTAGTTGGAATAAAGAATTTCATATCTAGAATTCTCTCTCCATTTTTTGACTCCTGCTGGAACAATGGGACTTGGCAAGCTGACAAACACTACTGGAGAGCCACCAGCTCTGCCAAGAGAAAAGCAATAGTCCTAGCTGCTCCTTGGTCCCTGCAGAGGCAAGTTTTAAGAAAGACAGGTAAGACATCACTTTTGAGCATGTTTACTTGGTAGAGAGCACAGAGAGGGGATAGGCTCTTCAGACATGGGATTCTTCCCCTCTTGGATTGAATCTGCATCAGACCTGGCCAGCTCCACACTCAGTCACACTGTTACATGACTGACCGTCATGACTGACGGTCATGCTGACCATTGGACAAGATTCAGACATGACTCTCAAGGGATAAACTCCAGGACTTGAAGAGAAACTCTATCCCTGAGCAGCAGGTCAGATGCATTGGGGCTCTGCTTCTTCCAACTCTCCACTCTTACCCAGATGACTGGAAGTGACTAGAAGCCTTTGCTGATACACCATGGGCATTAGTTGCATCTCTTTGGGCCTGTCTTCCGGAACAATTCCACAGAAGAAATTGCTTGTCTTTCCTTGTGGAGCTCACGCTCTCCCAGGCCCCCAGATCTGGGATGTTCTTAGAGGGTTCTCCTGTGCTTTACCAAAGAGAAAACCCCAGAGTGTTTTCTAGTCTCTACTCAGTATCCTGCTGCTTCACCTCCTGTGACTTACAGCAAACCAGAAACAACCTCAGCCCAGACTGCTCCTGCTCTTCTGGTCACACATGAGCCCCATACAGATCTCGCCTGTGATTAGATTAGACAGCTGTGACAGCAATGTTCAAAATGTCACAAACATCTTTAAAACTTGCGACAGGTTTGCCATCAACACCACCTCAGGCTTGAAATGTAAAAATGCAAAATAGAATGACCAGGTTTTCCAAAGGAATCTAAGGCATTAGGCTTTCACACAAAACAGAAAATAGGTGCCTGAAATGAGATTAGTTAGCATATAGGAGTTCATATCCACAATTCTCATCCTACCCGTTTTTGACTACTTTTAAACTCTAATCAAAATTTGCTTTCTTGACATACAGTAAATAATGTTTTGTCTAATGTCCTCATTTAGAAAGGCTGGCATATTTAACAAATTCTATAAATCAAACACAAACCTGAGGTGATCATAAATGACTGTTGTTGTCACTCTACCCAAATGTGCCTGAATCCTTGTGCATTCATTTTCACACAGATAATTACTTATACAAACTTCTTCACTGCAGTACCCAAATTCCTTATAGAAGTGCATTTAGAAGTGTGAGTAGTATTTGTCAGATATGATCTGATCTCTGTTTTGTCTTTTCCTCGAGAGAAAAAACTGTGTGTGTAATATTGTAATGTGGTTTGGGAGCATTGTATAAATGTGAAAATGAGAGATGCAGAGAGGGAGACAGCACACCTTTTTCAGCTATGTGGAGGTACGGCAGTGTGAAAGAATATGTGAATATGTAAGTATGTCATCCTCAGTGTGTCACATCCTTGCTTGGAAACATGAGAAAATCTTAAAAGTTTGCACTTATATGGATTATATGTAATTTATCTCATGACACATACAAATTAGTACATATTTACAATATTATGTATCCTTAAAACACCAGCATAGTCCATCTCATTTTATACCAAGTTCTATCATCCATGTGCTATTATTTTGTATATTATTAGTAGCTGTTTGCTACTTGTTTTTTCTTTTTTTTTTTTTTTTTTTTGTGAGGCAGGGTGGAGAGGTCGGGTCTAAACAGCGAAAGGAGAGTTTACGTAGAACTCCTGTTACACCATCTCAGTTAAGCAGAGTTTATCCATAATGGACTGAAGCAATACAGAACAATTAAGGTACACAAGTTTTCTTTGAGACAGCAAGTATTTGTGAACCTTGTAATTAAATGTTTCAATGGTTAAACAGCAAACAGAACACTTGCTATGCTTCTGCTGCATGAAACTTTTTCAGTCTTCTGAAAGAAGTGTGGTAGACTGTGATGGGAAAAACTGATGAGAGACAAGACCAGTTCCACAGAATATTCTTTTGGGGAGGGTGGACATAAAATAAAATCCACATTTCCATTCTTTCAGGAAAAAACTTGAGATGAAGTTTCTTCACCTGCTGAAACTGTGTCACCATTAACTAATTTAGTAAATAGTAAAACACAGAGAAAAAATGGCTTTATAGTCTACTGGTCATGGAATCTCCCACTGTGAGAAATATCTAGATTCCAATCAATGTAATATAGATTGCATTGTTTATATTTTTTGTCACTGTAACAAAACTTCCCTGTACTTCAGCAAAGTAAAAGTAAATCAAGTATCAAAGTAAAAGATCAATGTAGTGCAATTTAGTAAGATTTAATAACTGGATACTGGAGAAAATTGGTGGGATAAAAAATCATGCCAAAACATCCAGAAACTTTAATTTTCCTCATGTAGTTAGAAAAGAAAGGCTGACTAGGGATATAAAACAATCTCAAAAAACTTAGTATAATGTAAAAGGTATGCAATTGGTTATATGAAAAACAGTTAATTTCTGTCCCTCAATTTAGTCTGAAACTCAGAAATTAAACTTGCTATGTGAAAAATAATAAATGTCATAATCTTGAAGAGTCATAATAGATAACTCTGCAGTCTTGTCTTTACTTCTTAGATTTTAAAACAACGATGAATATTTGCAGAGAATTTGGGCTTCTTTAAGTTAACTCTGAAATAAATTTAGGAAGTTAAAGAATTGTTTCAAGTTATTGCCTCACACTGCTTCAGGTATTTTTTTTTTCATATTGAAGAATCATAGAATCACAGAATGACTGAGGATGGAATGGACCTTTGTAAACCATCTATTACAACCCTTCTGCATAAGCAGAGTCACCAAGAGCACATGACATGAATTTATACAGAGCAAGAAAAAAAAATCAGCAAACCAGTTTATGTAACTACACCCTTTAGGGTTTGATTCTACATATACTTAACCAAATGTATTTGAAATAGCCATCTGCAGATTAAAATATTCTTATGTAAACTTGTTAGACATAAGGGTTTCAATCATGAAATTTTGAGTAAAATCTCAAATTTAGGGTTATATCTCGTGATCTTAAATCTAAATTTATTTGTTGCAAAATATTAACATATTTAGGCATATGCTAATCTAAGATGACTACTTGAAATGTTTAAGTGTTTTCAGATTATTTAACGCATGAAAATGGAAACTAAAAATACATAGAAAAACTAGCTAACAAAATATTTTTATGAGAGAGATAATAATTTGGGTATTTCTCTTTTCAACATTGAATAGTAGTTTAGATGAAATAATTTCTGATTTCCATGCATGTCAATGAAAGAAACCACCCCTTTTGCTGTAGGTGTACTGCAATTGGTTTCACTGTCTATCTTCTGGAGAAAAAATAAAGTCTTTTTGTGAAGTAACGGAAAAACTACTGCAAATAACATGCTTCAGGGTTTATATAACTAAGTTTGTCAGTGATTCTGTATAGATTTTAAAGAACAGAAGGATGCCCCCTTGGTGTCTTGGTTCAGCTACTGGAGATTACCCAACATACAATATTCCATTTGTCATGAGGTAAAATATTAACATCAAAACCAAATTCCTACTTATAGTAAACAAACTGAAACCATATTTCTTCTGTAGATGATTTAAAACATAAGCTCGACAATAGCAAAAATATATGCAAGCATCCTCTGTTTTAATAATAATTGACTAAACCTTATCTGGAATATTCTTGTTATTGTACAATGGGTCTCATCAGTCTTTACAAGCTGCTATTGCATGATTTTGTCATCAGTTAAGATAAAATGCATGGGAAGAATTAAGATAACAATAACATGATGTATGTATGATGTTCCATACATGACAGAATCAGAAATGAAAGAAAATACAGATTTTGATTGATTTAAAATGAGATTATGTCACCTTGACATCTGAAATCTGTTTAAATTAGAATCATATACTGTGGAACACCTATTACAGACACTATACTTGAAGAAAATGTAAGATGTGATATCAGAGCAGATTGCTTTTATAGATAAAATACATGTACAGTATTTCACTGAGATTCTGTAATATAGCTTTGAACACTTTTCAATTCTGATCTATTTTTTGGCATATTCGGGACAGAAATACATGTGTGTTATGTTATATACATGTCTGCATATTCTTTGCTACCAGTTAAAATACAGCAATGTGTTTGCTACTTTTCTGTGAAGATCAAGGCTGAGGCTTTCAGGAAGACAGTGCATTAAACCAGAAAAACATTAGGTCTTATAAACGTGTCATAAAGTTGTAATATTTTCTTTTCTATCTTGCTCATAACCCAAATAAAATTTCTAGCTATGGAACAATGATGGATTTTGATACTACAGTATAGAACAAATTTAATTAAGTGATGTACATTCTAAATAAGGGAAATGGTTTTGTCTCCTAACAT
Organism: Crypturellus tataupa; assembly: GCA_034781795.1. Classification (NCBI taxonomy): domain Eukaryota; kingdom Metazoa; phylum Chordata; class Aves; order Tinamiformes; family Tinamidae; genus Crypturellus; species Crypturellus tataupa. The sequence continues at coordinate 933,410 of JAWLRI010000760.1, read as the reverse complement.
TTCAAAAGAAAAAAATTAAATCACAAGAACAATGAAGCATAGCCATTTCATTTATTTATTTATTTTTATCCTTTATCTCAAAAATTTTATTTTATTAGCCTGCCTGCTCTTTCACAGCTTTTCTGTCAGTCTGTAGATAACTTAAAAAACAATTGAACATACACTTATGACAAATAAAAATGTCATAATTTAATTTACTTTATCTTAGCCATCAAGAAACTTTATTTTATTGTGATTATATTAAATTCCAATGCAAATTATGTTGTAGTCTAGCTAAATGCCATATTTGATTCAGAAGATAAATTGCAGTTAAGATAGTTATCCAACTAGCCTATAAAAGATTTATCTGAAATGCACTATTTTATTATTGCCAAATAGTATGTAGTATTCCATGAATTTATAATAACAGAAAATAGAGGTGTTTAAGGTCTTTCCAAAACACTCAGAGAGATATTCTGATGTGATTGGCCACAATAGCACATCCTTGTGTTCATCTCTTTCTTCTAGTGTCAGTATTATCTTCACAATGTCAGTCCCAGGTTGTTTCTACCTGGATGCAATGACAAGCTAGGAGTGGGTAAGAAAGACCCTATAGTGGCCTATATGTCCTCAATATGATTTTTGTTTAAAAAATACGTACATTATTTGTAATCTCTACTCAAACTGAATATGTGAGCTGTTTGTTTGCTTGGCTTTCCTCTTAAGCAAATTCTCTCAAATTTCTGATCGCAAATTTTCATTATCTGTCTGCGGACAAATTTCGTATGTCTGAAGCTTTATAAATATCACTAGTTTTCTCTAAGTTTCACAAGAAGAAGAAGAACAAAAAAAAAATCAAAAACTATCCTGCACACTTCCTTCATTCCTACTCTTATCAAGTTATTAATGGTGTAGGAAGACACGGGTTTCGGTTTGGTGATGCTGTATTAGGAACATCCTATGTAAAGACAGCAAATGTGAATGTACAGGGGGGTACCATTGACCCCTCAGTGATCCCGGGACTGGAGCATGCTCAGTCAGGCACCTCATAACACCTACCTGGAAGGCTCCAGAAACCCGAAGGTGGGGGCCGGAGCTCCCAAGGGTGGGGGCCAGAGCATTCTGCTCCGGCCAACTGACCGCCCACCTAAAGGGCTCCACCAACCACAGGGGTCCCGTAATTAGCATGTACTCAATTCTTTGCCTCGCTCCTCCCTTTTTCCTCCCCTTTACCCTTCGTATATAAACCTCTGTTATTCCTGAATAAAGTTGGCGGTTGACCCTGATTGCTGTGTGATTGTTTTGTCGACCTAGCTAACGGCGCACCCTGGCCAGGTGCTGTGAAAATGCTGCAATTTGAAAGCCGTAGTAGTGGCAGCGAATTGAGTTCCCAAATTGTATGATCCACTATAAACTCGACTCTGGCAGTATCAGATTCACGAACAGTCTGAGGACTGTAGGTCCGATTGCCTTCCTAGGAGCGAATCGAGTTCCCAAATAGTATAATCTACTGTAAGCTTGATCCTGGCAGTATCGGACTCACGAACAGTCTGAGGACCGTAGGTCCGATTGCCTTCCTAGGAGCGAATAGAGTTCCCAAATAGTATAATCTACTGTAAGCTCGATTCTGGCAGTATCCGATTCACGAACAGTCTGTCAACTGTAGGTCTGATTGCCCCCCCCCAGACAAGTAGTCAAGTTTACAAACAGCGGGATTTATTCAAATGCAACATTTCCAAAGCAGGTTTCGGATGTCAATATAGGAAATTCTCTACTACAGCATAGGATTTTTAGCTAGTTCTGAAGTACAAATGTGCAATCATCACTAACCCCAGAAGATGGGAGAGCATTCTGACCCAAGGGGAGGAAAGAGGGGGATCAGCGTGTTGACTGACACGGCAGTTACGATGGAATCTTCCCTCTTCGTTCTTCTTCCTCCCCTCCTGCTCCTGTTTTCTCTTCTTTCTTCCGCTTTTTCTTCTAACTTGCCTTTTATATATTTTCTTGTACATTCATGTGGAGCTTGAGTGACTCTAGTCATATTTGC
>JAWLRI010000760.1:896640-931284 GCA_034781795.1 Crypturellus tataupa | reverse complement strand
GACTGATCTGCGACCATTGTTGTCCCAGCACCAGACATCACACTATCATCAGCTATATGGTGCCATCAGGCTACCACTTCTGCAGGGAGTACAATAGAGTTTGGCCGTGGTGTCTTCACTCCGTTCCACCCTCCATTCACTCATGTCTGCACGGCACCATCGAATTGTCCCCTCTTTGTTTGCTCTTATCAGGGTGTGCTAGGAGGGCAGATTGTGTTGCCAAGGGAATTGTGGTGAGGTAGATTCCGCACATACCAGCCATCCTGGATGTGTATTACCCCAAGCAAGCTTCTGTAAGGCCAAAATTTCTGTTAAGCCCTACATTTTCTCTAAGTTCCCCCTTTTCCAGGTCATTCTTCCACAGGTGCTAAAGCCGGGAATAGCTGACGGCGCACCATAGCGATCTCCTCTCCTTGGGTGGTTTTACTGACCCAACTTGATGGACCTGAGAGAGTGCCCCGGAGCAGCATCATTCCCCTTAGGGCCTGCGACCGGAATCTGAGGATCTGGGATCCCGAAGGTGAGAAAGCTGGTCCCCCAGGGGTATAAAGAATCACGTCGGCCTAGCCCTGAAGGCCTGTGGGCCTGCGGAGCGGTGACCACCATCTTTCCATGACATAATGGTAATTGATGCTTCCAGCTATTTAACGTACCTGTCAAATTGAAATGTAAAATTGATTATACAAACTTTCACTGTCTTGCAGACAGAGGTTTTCTGTGAGAAAGTGTATACACATTAAGCAGAAACTCACATACCTGTACTGATGATATTGATCATGCATCCATATGATTTTCTTAAAATACTAATATTTCAGTTTTTCTCACTCATTGCCTATTTTTCTTTCACTGGATACCACTGGGTCTGGCTCTGTCTACTCTGTTTCCCCCATCAGATATTCATACACATTGGTAAGTTCCCCCTGAGCCTCAAAAATAAGCTGGAAGCCAAGATCTCTTCTTCTCAAAACTAAACAACCTCAGGTCTTTCAGCATATCCTGACAGATGCTCCAATCTCTTAATCATATTTGGGATCCTTTGCAGAGTTTACTCCAAAATATTCATATAGCTCCTATACTGGGACCCCAGCACTAGAACAAGGCTAGTTATATAAATCTCATCATCTTATCAGGTAGCTAATAAATATTTACCTTTCTCCTCAGTAAAGTAGCCCTTCCTTTCTCTTGCTTGCCTACCTATCTTTTATATTTTCCTTTACTTTGGTAGCTTAGTGAAAATTGCAGCAAATTGCTCTAGTTACAAGTATTTAATTAACATACATAACAAAAAAGTACTTCACATCCTTCAGGACTTCCTTTGGACTCAAATTCATTCAGGGATAATGAGAGTTACCTTTCATAGGTCCCCTTGGGAAGTTATGTGCTCAAGTCACATTTACATTAAAAAGATTTGTTTATATAGCTCCCTGTACACCATTTTGGAGATATGCTTCTTGAAATATTAAATTATATTTTATTTGATAGATGTGCAGTCTGTTAAGAATACCCGAGTGAGATTTTTTTTTTTGCCTGCTTGTTCTTCAGCTCAAAATTAGCATTTTGCAAGATTTTTAAATGTAGACTGATAGGCACATACATACAGATACATCATAGAACTTTATTAAATGTTATCTTCATTAAAATGTTATCACATTTTGATAGCACTTTTCTAAGTGGGTGTTTTAAAATATATGTTGTTTTTTGGACTGTTTTTGGTTTTGTTTACTTTTAGAAGTATCTGTTGTTTGAAGAGGAAAAATAATGATGCATTCAAGACAGAAAGTACAGAACATTTAAGGTCAGCTTTGATGATGAAATACTAAGTTATGTACCACTGTTCTACAAAAGTCTAACAAGTTCCTAAGCCAGGAAACTAACTCTTTTTATTTATGGTCAAATTGCAAAGAATTGCAGCAGGTTGATGCAGGTGAATTATCAGTTCTATATACCATAATCACAATTCAAATGAAGATTATTCCTTTAATCAGCAAAGCCTCATTTACTTTATTATTGCTTAGCATTAGCTGAATCCAAGTGTCCCAAAATAAAATATCAAGCCTCCCACTGAAATCAACAGGGGCAGCCTTTGGTCACTGCACAATGCAGCAAAGCTCCTTTTTTAATGAAGAGATGTGTTGAAATCATAGATGGTAACTTGGTGACACTTCCTAATCACCTATATCGGATAATTATGCTGCTGTGTCACTCTACTGTTGTCTTCATTCTCTGATGTTTCTCCATTCTGTTTATGTCCCTTTCTATAACCTGATAGTATTCTGGCAATTAATGAGCTAGAAGAAAATGATCATAAGTACTAATGTTCTTAAACCAAAGATCCACTAAGATAAAAGAAGAGTCAGTTTATCCTACTTTTTTTTTCCCCATAAAAATCTGCACTGGTTAACAACTTTGGCAAAACATGCTTTTAGGCGGGGGGGGGGGGCGCAAGAAAAAGGCGAGGGGGGCAACCCCAGACAGAAATGTCTCAACTGTGCTAATGTTGAGTAGCAACTGCCTGGGAAGATGCTAAAAGTTGTTGACAAAAGGAAATATGCATGTGTGGCCATGATGGGAATTTGGTCACTGTGCAGTTTCACAAGTTGAGGTTCCTACTATGTAGCCTGCCAGTCACTGACACCTCAACAGGTCTTCCACAGGTGTTCTCCTTACCCTTGGACTTTGAGATAGTGACAAGCAAATATGATTGAAGCAGCTAAAGGACATGGTCAGGGAAAGGAGATTGAACTGTGTTTGTGGGAGAAGAGCACAGGTAGGCAATTACTAAAAGAAACAAGATGCAGGACAAGATGAGAACTTGAAGATAGAGATGTGACAGAACACTGGGCAGAAGTGTTCAGTCACAGAGTCATGCTGATTCCAGGGAATAGAAATGAACTTTCCCTGATCTTGACAATATTTCTGTAGTATTGGGATTGTAGTGTGAACAGAAAGAGGAAAACACATAAACTGAGAAAAAAGACTTTGTCACAATCTTCAGCTTTCCCACTTTTTGGAGATAGGAGGCATAACTTCAATATCTTGAGAAATTTTTTGATTGAAGGTAAGTTTAATGTGGTCCTTGGAAAAAAAAACATTCAGTGGTGTTATATTAAAAAGCTATCACATAAGAGAGGTTTCTTTGTCTTGTTTTTGTCAAGTTAGTGATAGTTTATGAAATATGAATTGTATACATTAATATGTCACATATATATCAATTAATCACTACACTTATTTTTTATGATTATTTGCTTTTATAATAAAATCCACTATCACACGGGAGGATGTATTCTCTTTTTTATAAAATAATGCATTCTAAATCACCTCCTGTGTCACATTAAAAAAAAAAGATTTTGTGATTATTATTTTAGAAAGCATTTTTTATAGCCCAGAGTCTCCTTCAGTTCCTTGGTTAGTTGCTTCTCTGTGCTTAAAAACTACTCCAGTGACTTTCATTTATGAAACTCCAACCCATTCATTCTCTGTAGTAGCCCTTTAACTTTTTGCACTGAAAGAGGCCTCAGGCTAAAGCTGTACCTTTTCTTTGCCCCACAAATTTTATTTTAGCTTAGCAGTAATCTGAAATAAGAAAATATTATTTCCCTTCTCTCATTTCTCAGGTGATTTGTAGCATTATACAGAAATAGAAACTGAGCCTGAACACTGTAACTATTTTGGAAGAGCAATAGCAGCAGCAGATTCCGTGATGGGGTGGTGGTGACAGCAAGGCTGCATGAGACTTTCCACTCCTGGTCATATAAACTAGTCTTATACTAACAAACAAAATATGATAACCTGAGCCCAGCAGACAATCTTTGCCAGGCACTTTGGTCTGTCAGGGGAGAGCATTTAGCTTTATGGACATAAGCCATGTTGTACCATTTTCCCTCAGGGTCAAAGAAAGGGTCCTTGTCCCTGTTCATCTTAGCATGCCGCTCAGCCCTAGTGGAGATGTAATGTGTATATATACCTATATAGCTATATACATGCAAAATCTTTTCTTTAACAATGCTTTAGGTGAGTTGGGCTAAAGTCAGAATTATGCCCTGCTCATATGTGAGTTTACACTCTGATACAGTCCAGGGACTGAAACATAAATCAATATACATAAATGCCCCCAACTTAGATTAAAATAAATATATTTGCATTTCTTAACTTTCAATATTTTACCTTGCAACCTAACCAGTGTTCTTTTTTTACAGGTACTAAGTTTTCTCCTAAGAAAGACATAGATATGCATTGTTGTCCGAATTGTCAGGAACAATTAAGTCATTAAAGACTCAGGAGATAAAAATCAGTACTTGAAATTTTAGAAAAAATATATATATATTTCAGAAATATCTTTTTTCTTCTTGAAAAGAAATAAAAATAATAATAAGCTAGAGTATAAAAGCTACTGGCTGATTTTATCTTCTCAAGCTCTTCATTTTCCATATTAGCATCTTTTTGCCTTAAGTAGAATAAATACGATAACTAATTTGGTGGGAGACTCTTTTGGCATTATTGAAATCTACTTTCTCTTAATCATTAATTATTCATGTTAGCTAGATGCCTGTTATATTAGAGTATTATTTATGATTCTTGGAGTTAAAAATTTAACTTGTAGAAACTTCAATTCAGCACTAAAAGTCGTTTTTTTTTTCAAAAGCTCCTTGTCAATCTATACTACCTGCAAATATGCCTTTCACTGTTGAAGATGTTAATGTTTTTCCTCTCAGTTTTGGTTAGAATTAAATCAGAGAAAGTTTGTCGAAGTTATTCCCGAAACATCTATGGTGGTACATTTGGTGTTCTGTGATTGAAACTAATAGTAAGTCTCATATGTAAGGACAAAAGGAAATCCAATATCATCTTTTTATTCAGCCCTTGATAAAACACCTTTATTTTTTATTTATTTATTTATTTTCCTAAAAGCATATCATTGTAGGAGAGCGTGAGTTTGGGTTTGGGATGCTTTTTTTAAGAACATCATATATCTTATGGATGTACGGCGGGTACCATTGACCGCTCTGTGACCCCGGGCCTGGACATGCTCAGTCAGGCCAGCAGGCCTCCAGAGGCCCAAAGGTGGGGACCGGAGCTCCCGAGAGTGGGGGCCAGAGCATTCTGCTCCGGCCAACTGACCGCCCACCTACAGGGCTCCACCAGCCACAGGGGTCTCTGGATTAGCATGTACCCAATCCCATACCTTGCTCCTCCCTTTCTCCACCCCTTTACCCTCCGTATGAAAACCTCTGTTCTTCCTGAATAAAGTTAGCGGTTGACCCTGACTCCCATGGAGTTGTTATGTCGACCGTCCAGGCTGGTACGCCCATATTTGGGTGCGGCCTAACTCGCTGGGACGCCCTTTATCTGGGCGGCCCTACCCGACTGCTCCCTACCTAACCTGAGGTGGAACCCGGCCCAGGGTGATGTCATCAGCCGCTCCTCCCTCAGTGGACACAGGCCCAGGGGTCCAGGGGTGGTAAGAGGGGGCTCCCTGCGGAGGTAGCGGGAAGGTGTTAGAGCAGGGGGGTGCTACGCGCCGGTATCAAGAACATGTCGGCAGGTGGCGGCAGGCCTTAGCAGGCCATAAGGTCTAGCCCATCCAGGGGCTCGGGGGGCCCGGCCGGCCACGTGTCACACGTCATATCATTCCATAACTACTTACTTAGTAAGGAAGGATCTTAGGATCTTCTGTTTCTGACCATATTGGTGACAGTTGTTCGACTATACAGACTAGAGTTCCTTCATTTTATGTCTCATAAAGCTGAATACTATGTAATTAAGTTTTAGTCTGGAAGACTTTTGCTCCCTTTCTTATGGCTTGATGCAGTTTAGTATCACATGTGATTTTTTAAACCGCAGTTACGGACAGATAGTTTCAGATAAGCAGACAGTCTAAATATTTTCTTTAGACACTTACTGACAACCCTCAAATATTGACAAATTGACAACTCTTAAACTGAAAACCCTATCAAACCTTCAGCTTCCAACTTTCTAAGAGAGAGAGAAAGAGGAACAAAGGAGGAACAAGTTTATAGTCCAGAGAAATATTCTTCAGAAAACCAATCAAAAAGCTTATTTTTTCCCTCTAACTTTTAAAGAAAAAAAAAGCATAAGAATTGGTTTGCATATTAGATAAACCTTGCATACTGACCTTACTTGTCACAATCTGCTCTATTGTTCTTCTGCTTCATTCACTACTGCCCTGAGCTCAATTTTAAAACAGGGTGATAATGACCATATTGTGATGTTTATCATGTTATCATTAATTATGCTGCTGAGACTGTGCTATGATCAAGATATTGCAGTAAGGACCTATGGTTGGGCCACACTCTATAAATGCCATGAGCTCACTTTCCTGCATCCTACAATTGTTTCCAAGGATCTCTCCTCTATGCCACAAATTCAGCATATCTGTTTTTTACTGAGACTAACCCATGGAAAAGATCAATATTCAGCCTGTCACAAGGAAGCACTGGTGATGGACCACACTGGCCTTGAGAGCTGCAATATTTTCAGGTTCAAGTAGCACACTGACACCCAGTTGTACCTAATAAATTCCAGGCAGAAGGTCACATATATTGCAGAGGATGCATATCAAACTGCAAATAAGTCAGTTCAAACTGGCAGAAAGCCACTAATCATCTGCCAAAGCACCCAGGAACTTTAATAGAATCTAATGCCAAAGCCTTTGTCCCTTGAGTGGTAAGTAGTTTTCCTTCTGTTTGTATAGATACTCACATTATTTAAATACCAAATTCAGTCATTTTTTTTTTTAGAAGTTCCCTATGCATGAGCTTATCATTTATCATAAAAAAATCCTGTTCAAAAATCACTATTCATTTATATCTCATTTTCTTGCCCTCCTGTGCCAAAAGCTGCTTCTGTGACTGTAAGGAAATTGCTTAGATAAGGGAGATCGTCGTTTTACACTGGTCAGACTTGTGAGCGACACTCCTCAAATACAAATTTTAATCAGATCTCAAATATAGATTTTGCTATACTGTCATTCTGGGTCAGTTATTCAGTTATACATAGTTCAGTTATATTAAGTGTTTAGAAGCTAGACTTATTAGGAATTTCCATTTCCAAAAATACTTTAAACTGGGAAAAAATACAACTGTTTGCTAAACTTATCAGTCACCACTTCTATTACAGCATGATTATAGCACTTTGGATATCACAGACAGCAAAAGAGCTCTGTGTTCATCAGCTATCAATAAAAAAACAAAATGACCTCCACATTTTATGCTCATTTGTAGCACATACAGCACTGGAAGGAGGATGTCATCAGTACAGAGCCTCAGGCTACACCACTGTCCTCTACCTTTCCCTGAGCACATTAAGTACCATGTTTTTCCTTTCATTGTTCTTTTATCTACTCATCTAAACCTCTTTGTTCCCTTGTTTGGTTTTCATCTACTCTGAGCTGTAGTTATGGCATGGAATGCTAATGAGACAGTAAAATCTTCCAACTCAAAGTTATTTTTCTGGCTATATTTTCAGCATAATACAACCACCCTGTATTTATATGGTGAGCCTCTGGGTCCAGATAATGCATTAACAGAGAAACTATTTCTCAGTTACTTTCAAGTATCTCAGTCAGTGATGGCAGGCATGGGTCAGCATTTCAACATGAACTGAGGCTACCAACTGTATGCCCTGTCAACTTCTATTGCTCTTTTGTCCTCCCTTCTCCATCCTTTCCGATTTCTTGCTGATGTCATTCACTAAGTCCACATGCACCCCACTTAAGGACACTCATAGACTAGAAAGTAGAAGCAGCATGTGAATGTTTACCTCACTACCTTCATACTACAGAATAGCTTTAAATATCCAGTAAAATAACAAAATGTTTAAGAAAATAATAAAATATTTTGTCTAAGAAAGTAAAAAACTAAGGAAATAAAAACTTTAGGGGAAATAATACAGAATTTTTAAACTCATTCTCTATTTTCCTCCCAGATAGGAGAATACCAAGGTAGAAACACTAAATGAGCAAATAAATGTAACAGGCACATTTCATACTATGTGAGTCAGTCAATAACAAGGGAAAGAAAAAGAAAAGTCAGATTTCTTTCCTAAGTATGATTTGGGCCTGTAAAAAAAAAAAAAATGCAAGAAAGAGTTTTAATATTTTTGTTTGGCACCTCTGCCTCGGGATGGCACATCCAGACTACATAGATGCTGCCCCAGTAAATGATATTTAAGACTTTTGAAAACAAATGTTTTTTTTTTTTCTTCTCATTTCCCTAATAATTTGCTCTTTAAATGGCAGAGATAAAAAGCTGTGTTTTTCTTCTGTAGACAGTGCAGTCCTCTTGTTTACCCTTTCCACTTTATAATCACCCATAGTGATCCATCTTCTAATACAAACACAAATAAGATGGATTCAGCAATTTTTCCCATCATTGCATTCCTTGGCAAAAATATAGATTACAAAAAAATCAATTCAGAGAAGGTGAAGGTGATGTTGAACAATTGGTGGAAGCAACTTGACAAAATGGGAAATCCGCAGCCTTTTCAAGCCGTCTAGTGAGTCATTACAATGCTGCTAAATGCTATGCAGGTTCTGGTTTTCTCTGCACAACCGAAAGTTATTATTTTGTATAGGAGATAGGAACTACTGAGACTATCAGACCTGCCAGTGCTACTATAGCATCAGAAAAACTTGGGGTTTTTTTGTTTTGTTTAGTTTTATATATATATGGCTAGTTGGTGAAGATCTTCCAAGGTTATTCTTCCATTTATTTCCACAGTACAGGATTCCTGCTTGTAAACTTGATAACTTTGTGAAAAAAGTCCACAGAATTCTTTCTAAATAATGTGCATATAATTCTTTATTATAAAAATTACAGGGTATTAAAAACCTAAGGAAAAAAACTGTTTTCTGCGCTAAGCTTTGCAGAAATTTCCCATAAATGTAAGATGTATCTGATGTCCTGCACATAAAGTGGGGCAGTGTGTGTCACAGGATGCGTTAGGTTGTTCCTGTTCTCCTTCACCTACAAGTTGCTGTCAAGACATCCCAGATGCTTTCTGCTCCAGGGAAAGCCTCTTGCCTCATTACACATCCTGGCAACTAGTACCTGCACCCGACAAAGAGTGAGGATTGAGGCACTGATAAAGTGCAAACAATTCTGCCACTATCCTGCGAGTCACTTCACTAATGACATTCCCAGTACACCCTAAGCTTGATTATTTTCATGGATTGCTCCTTAAGAGAATTTTAGGTGAAGATTTCATGGGAAAGATTTAAGATCCTCCCTGGCCCTGAAATAATCTATAATATAATTATGGATTGACTGAAGAAGATGTAAAGGGTGTAGAGGGTTATTTAAGTTTACACCAGACAGATTAAAGAGGTTCTAATGACACTCTAGTCTCAGTGAGCAAACCCTACATCTCACATGAGGTTATTTCACCAGCTAACCACGTAACGTGACTTGTCACATCCAAACCACAGATGCTGCCAGGACCACTGGATTCACTGGGGATGATCTGTGAAACAGAATGAAAAAAAACAGTGCCGTTCAGAGGAAATTATTCTTTGATCTGATACAACTGATCCAAGAATTGCATTTTCTGTAAATTTCTCTACCTACTTCTTAAGAATGAACAAAACAGAGTGGTCTTAGCTGCTACCTGCACCCACTCGGTTCTTCGTCTGTCCCCATCTTGTCTCCTGCAGGTTAACCAGGGCACATTAACCACTGCCCACCGAGAATCCTGCCCTGCCACTGGCTACCTGGTGCTCACTTTGTAATCAAGGTAGGATGACAATTAGGATGCATGGCTCTAAGTAGCTGGGATGAAACAAGCTGTGGTATCCTGCTGTCTGGTTCCAAAGATTCACTACAATTAACCTTTATAAGTTACTTACATAGTGTATCGTGTATTCTTTTGCTATTTATTCTCTTTTACCACATTGATTAAATAATTGATTTGATTAAATTTGATTCAATTGATTTGATTAAATAATCAATTAAATTGGCTATCCAAAGACTGAACATGCACTGATTTTCACAATTTGCAGTCATTCTATACATCTCTAGATGTTGAATTTTGCTTTTCTGTTTGAAAGTTTTCTTCATATAACAGGTAATTTCTATCCACAGATATTTTCTTCTGACATCCTGATTGTTAGTCTGTTGTTTCACTCTTATTAGGAATAGAAGTTCTCTATTAATCCAGTTGTACAGCTACAATAATTACAATTCAACACTTTCAGTCTTGCATAACAATTTATTAGTCTACTGAATAAATTTAATTTTCAAATAGAATATTTTATTTTTTCATCTTCAAACAAATAAATGTATAATGAAGTTCTACTAAATACAGCTTAATAGTAAATATGTGAATGTGTATATTAAATAACTAGCTACAAAGAGAAAGATATCATTTTGCAGTGTTATGAATCTTTTTGAGAATCTTTTTCATTCAGTTTCCTGCAGGAAGGAAATATGAAATTATTCTTTTCATTCTGAACTGGACACAGTGAGAATGTGGATGTGATCTTGATGTCCTTAAAGACCTATGAATCTGTATCAGGTACTGAGTCTGCCTTTTCGTGCCATGTAGTGTGTTAGCTTCTTCTTCCCAAACATTTCTCCCCTCCTAAGAGCATGCGTGTGTCTGTGGCGCTACTGCTAGTAGTTTCTCTTCACTGTCTCAGGTCTTTCCTGAGCTGCACATGATCTATCTATCTGAGGAGGACCCAAGAACCTCAAAATCTTTCTAGCACCAGAGGGAACACCACTTGCTTCAGGAAAGTCACACATAAATGTATAAATATAGCCATAAGAACAGAATTTTAGGCCTATAGAAAAGAGCACTTTTTGTTTGGTTTCTTATTACTCCATTCAATCTCTTTTACAATCAAAAAAGGGCACCTATTTCACCCAAAGACGGTCTGTAGCTATAAATAAAATAAATAAAATGCCTTCTTTTCTTTCCCTTATATAGCAAAGATAAATATTGACCTGTCTCCTAAAAAGTTAGTGAAGACTATGCTCTCACCAGCTGTTTATTCTATATTCAAATCTCTACTACAGTTTTAGTTTAGTAGCTGTAGTTCAAGAGAACAGCAGGGGAATATAAAACACCAACTTTACTCTTTTTTTTGTCTATATTCAATCAAATATGTTTTGAACGGTCTAGCTGTAGGAAAGATTTTATGTTGTAAAGCAATATTCTTCAAGGTAAATTTTGAATTTATTAAGAATATAATCAAGCTTTATTACTTATTCATTATTCAGTCTGTAATCTATAACTCTCTTAGGCTCTAAGAACAATTCATTATAATTCAACAAAAGAATGAAAAGGTCTAGAAGGTTATTGGCTTTTTTTCAGTCAGCTCTTTTATCTTTTAAAGCAAATTAATGTTTATAAAACCTAATACATTGTGCAGACTACAATGAAATTCTTCTTGCAAAGAAGTGAGAACTAAAGTCAAAGGTGAAAAAGCAATGCTTATACAACATTAATTTATAATTGCAAAAATTGCACAAATCAAAGAACTCATAAATATGCAAAAAATGGGTTAATATTTGGTATCAAATGTGGATGGAAAATTAACAATCATGGGTGGCTCCCATTGTCTTCAGTTTAACACGAGTTTATATTTGATTTACTAATTATGCATAATAATGGGGTGAATTGACTTTTTATCTCCATAGCTTTGTGTTATGATGAAACCTGTGCTTCAAGCATGTTACTCTCAAAAGTGACTTACCACCCTGAATTTGGATTCAATAGAAAGCTAAATACAGTATTTCATGTTTATCCTTTTATTTAATCTTTTAAATACATATATACCTAACAAAATAATGCTTGGAGAGAATGTCATAGAAAATGATAAAAAATACATTATAAGCAATGGCAGTACTTCTCCAAATCCCTATTTGCCTCTTATATGCCTCTTGTATCCCTCATATATGCTTATATATATAGCGGACATCACTGACATAAACGTGCATGAAGAGATATGCCCTTCCTGTCACCTGAGATACTCTGAAAGCTCCATTTATATTTGGCCAAGAAGCAAAACCCAGCCCCATAATGCAAAAATGGAAGGTCAGATTAAGGCAATTAAATACAAATAAACAAACAAACAAAACCCAATGTCATGATCTCTGCTATTAGATCTTATCCTCCCTCTTCACAATACAGGGGAAGTGTTCGCAGTTACACAAAATACTGCAATAACTGCCTGGAAGATATTTGTGAAAGAGGAACTGCAAATCAATAGGAATCTGCTGTGTGCACAACCAGAAGACTCCCATCTAAGACAGCCCAGCCTCATGGGTTAATGGATTGGGCTTCCCTCTTTTGCTTCATTCTGATAAACAACCTGTTTTCAGGCAGTTACTGACAAATTTCCCAATAGCAGTGAGTGAATCTTGATAATACCGTTTCTTGGGATTGTGAGCAATGCTCAGTTCTCAAAGTTAACTTACCCATGTGGCTGCACTGCTAAACGTGAATTATGTCTTTGAAGGCTAAATTTACTCTAAAAATACTGTAATCCTGATTTGATATTTTAGTGACATGATATTTCCACAGTTTGAAAAGCTTGTGTTCAGTCTGAACCTACCTTTGTAACTTTAATTTGATGTGAACATAAAGAAAAATGTAATTGCTCATGCCTTTTGGTTTTTTTTTTGCTCAATATTGAATAGGACAGAGACCACATATAAACAAATTAATATTATTAAGTTTGGATTTGCTAGATATAGATTGTGAAAATGTTGCATTTTCAAAGCCGTAGTGGTGGTGGCAGGGAAGAAGGAGATATCAACTCAGTATTGGATTCACAAACAGTCTGTGGACTGTAGGTCCGATCACCTTCCCAAACAAGTAGTCGAGTTCACAAACAGCGTGATTTATTCACACGCAACATCTACAAAGCAGTCAGTACAGGAAATTCTCTACTACAGCGTGGGGTTTTTATCTAGCTCTGATGTACAAATATGCAATCATCACTCACCCCGAAAGATGTGAGAGGGCTCTCAGTCTTGAGTCTCCTCAGGCAGCGTCCCATCCCGAGGAGGGGAAAGGGGATCAGCCCATCAACTGACCAAGAGTTACAACAGTTTCTTCCCCTACCTCTTCCCCTCCCCTTCCCTTCCTTTAATTCACCTTTTATACTTTCTTTACATTCAGGTGGAGCTTGAGTGACTATAGTCATACTTAATAGTGTTATTGATTGGTGAAAAAGTTTCTCGCTTTCACTTAAAGGTACAGTCAATCGAAAATTTAGGGCGCCTGCTTGGTGAGGAGTGGTCATACCTCAGAGGCAGGTAACTTTTCGGATGGAGGTGTGCGTTGGCATTATAATGAGCAAAGTTCAAGCAAAGTTCATCCGAAAAGAGTGTTTTGCCACCCTTGCTGGCTCAGCACCAGACATCTTACCATATATCTCTCTTTGGGCAGCCAGTGTGCAGCTTACCAGCCCAGGACAGGGAGTGCAACAGTTCGGCCACAGTGTCTTCACTGCGCTCCTTCCTCCGTTACTCCCCTTTGCAACTGCAAGGAGGGCAGGTTGTGCAGCCCAGGGAACCGTGGAGGAGCAGAGTCCATGTGTGCCAGTCATCCTGGAAGTGGCAACTGTGTATCACCCCTAAGCAAGCTGCTGTAATGTCAAAATACCAAAACTTCTGTTAGGTCCTGGTTTTCCTCTTAAGTTTCCCCTTTTTCAGACCATTTTTCCACATAGATATAGACATAAGAGAGACTTGTCGCTCTATAACATATCAAAGGATTCAAAACTGACAAATTCCTTTCTAAGCAGTTCTATTTATTCTACTACTCATAGAATTACTTATTTTCAAAAATTGAGATATAGCTGTAGGCACAAGGGCCTTAATTACTAAAACAGGAAAGTGGTAACTGAGCAAGGGCTAAGAGACAAGGAACTATAAGGATGAAGGAACATTAGCAAAAATGGCTAATAATATTTTTGGTTACATGAATAGTGGTGTTTGGGGTGGTTGCATAAACATTTTTACCACTATTCATCAGATAGAGTATATTAGGTAAATTTTAAAAAGGAAAACTTGAAAGACCATGAAAAGAATCACAAAATTATTCTAGTGTCAGGGCAGAATATCTTAAAAAATTAGAAAGTTAGATCTCTTTCTAAATGTTTCTGTTGGGGAGATGAAAACACTGAATATTTTCTCAAACTGATAGAAAATAGCATAAGGAGGACTAAAACCAAATAATTCAATATGTAAGGAAGAGTTACATCTCCATAATTTTACTTCTCTCAATAGTTCTGACCTGTTAAACACCTTCTTATAGGATCTATCCTGAAGAAGTACGTAAGTAATAGCTATATATGTAAGATAAACTGCTGGTAAACTACCACTTGTAGTATTTCTCAGCTTTCAAACACTTACTTTTCTCAGAGTAGGTAAGTTTTGAAAGAAAAAAAAATACATGAATGCAAAATATTCAATTTTATTAATTTTTCATTTATACTACTTTACTGCATATACTATATTTCCCCACATTTCCCCAACATTAAACAACAAAGCCTTCCAAATCATTCCAGAACCGCTGCTTCTTAAACTTGAGATCAAACATAGTATCTAACATGGGAAAAAAAAATAATCTCAGAGTGTGGATTGTCCTGTGACACGATTTTGTGTGTCAGGGGAAATCAGAGAGCATATAAACCAGTTCTTCCATTCCTGAGGAGCTGGGAAGCTATTACTACATTTAATGACCTCAGAGTGAAAGTTAGATCACTAAAGGAGACTCTTTTTTCTCACCTCCCACACGCACCACTGCAAGGTTTTTGTGATAAATTTTACACATACAAAGTATAATGTTTGTTACCCCTATTCTGCCTGCAATAAAAATTGCTATCAATTGTGTATGCATTTCCACTGAAATGAGTTTTAAAAGAATAATTCTGATGCAGAATATCCTAAAATTGACATCTACCTAATAATTGTCTTAGGGATAGCTAAAATGTGCATTTATCCAGGCAAAAGGATTTTTTTAATGCTGAATCCAATTCCCAGCAGTCATTCATTACAGTTGAATAATGAAAAGAAAATCTATTGGGATTGCAATTCTTTCTCTGGGTATTGACATTTTCAACACTAAAGCAGAATAATTTCATAATACATTACTTCCTTCCTGCCTCTAATGTTAAATAAATATCTAAAGTATTAGATATCACACATTTTATTGCATTCAGTTCACCCGTATCACTAGATAGTGAGGAGCAGAGTTTGAATGAATAATAATAGGTAAGAGACAATTATCCTTTCACTTTTTATTATGCTTTTACTCATTCCTACTTCAAAAAATTCTACATACAAAACCACTAAGGTAAAATCTTGAGTTGGTAACATAAACCTTAACGTAATTTCCCTTTTCCTTTTCCATTTTCTACTTCAGTATGCAGCTGCATAAATATCCAAGTGAGCAACTCAGAGCTGGCTACTACACTCTCATGTAATCTATCCCAGAAAAATCTTCATTTCTCTCAGTAATAGAAGATATCATTAAGTTAGATATGATCAATGGTCTAAAAGTAATAATATCAAAATAATGAACATTTCAATGACTGACTTTGCACCTGGCCTCTCCCGTTCTCTGCCAGGCAGCACAGATCTTTATGGGAGAAATATCTTTCTCCTTTCCCTCTCCAGGCCCAGCTCTGTTCTACATTCTCATGGAAAATATCTGCCTCTGTATGGAATTCCCAGATCCAAAGTTCCCTCAAAAAGTGGTAATCATAGAATTATTAAGATTGGAATTATTAAGATGACCTTTGCAGGTCATCTAGTTCAACTTCCCTGCACATGCAGGGTCACCTAGAGCATGGTACACAGGATTACATCCAAGTGAGTTTTGTATATCTTCACAGAAGGAGATTCTACAAACTCTCTTGGCAGCCTGTTCCAGTGCTCTGCCACTCTCACTGTCAAGAAATTTTACCTTAAGTTCCTGTGGAACTTTTAATGCTTCAGTTTGTGCCTGTTTCCTCTTGACCTATCATTGCCCGCCACTGAAAAGAGGCCAGCACCATCCTCCTCACTCCCTCCCTTGAGATATTTATAGACACTCGTCAGATTCCCTTTCAGCCTTCTCCAAGCTGGACAGGCACAGCTCTCTCAGCCTTTCCTCATATGACAGATGTTCCAGATCTCTGATCATCACATCAGCTCAAAAGTACAAGCGTTTACCTATGATTAGGGAGATTGATGGGATTCAAACACATGTCCTATATAGAAGTCCATTAATAAATAGTATGACTCTGTCCAGTTCCTGGGCCGTTCAGCTCATCCATATGAAATGCAGCAAAGAAGCAGCATCCAGCATGACTCAGGAATAGAAGATTGCTGGTTAATATAAGAATGCTTCAATAAGGTGACTAAAACAGTTTTGTTGGAGGCTAAATATTTTCAGGTAATGGTATAAAACAATGATAGGTGGTCTCTGTATAAATCTTTCAGCATAATATTAAACTGTTTTATAAAAGAGGCATTAATACATTCACAAGTTCCATTTCGATAGAAGTCTATCGGAATATGCATTTCCTGACTATTTTTCTGATCCTCTTCCCAGATTTGCTTGAGCTACACAGGGTTAAGTAGTAGATCAACAATGAGTTTACTTTTGAGCTCGGAATACAAAGGAGTTCAGAGGTTTAATTAACCAAACATATCTGAAGTTTCTAGAAACTAGACATCAATATGTTTATAGTATATTTTACTTCTACATCTCAGTATATTTTCTGTATTTTTTAATTTTGTCATAGTATTTGCTTTAATTTTGTATGTTTTGCATAACAAGGAAAAAGATTATTAGTGCCATCCTATTTACAGTTATGAAATAATTAGTTTAGCAAAAAAAAAAACAAGTTTTCAGGGATTCACAAAAATCCATTATTTCAGGGAATATTACCCTTCCCAAAAGAAGAAGGTAAAGAAACCTTTTAGCCTAAAAATGAGGGAAAATAATTTGAAAGAAAAAGAGATGAAATATCTATACTGAACATCAATAACAGACAGAAATTCCATTTGCAATTAATTTGGTAAGTTAAAATAAAAGTTGGGGTTAGTGTCAAGAGATATTAGATAGTATATCTCTAATTAGATTATTTAGATAAAATTAGATTCAGTAGCCTCTTGGATAATAAGATTTGCCTATTGGAAACTTCTCTTGACTTTTTTTCATCGCTTATCTGTTTGAAAGACTACTTGAGATATCCATTCTCTTGATTAAAAAATGATTCTGTGTTCCATACTACTTATGTAAGACAAATGGACTTATTAATTGTATTTCCAAAGGCTACCTTGCAACAAAACTCAACTTGATTGCCATTTCATAGCAAACTTCCTCAGATCAAACAGAACCAGATAGGTCTCATTAAAACATTCATATTGCGGTAAATTGTCTAATTTTGAATTAATACTAAGAGCTAAATACTCTATATTTTCATATAATTTTTCATAGTTGATATTAAAATGCAATGCATAAGTGTGTATTTATATGATATGCCAGAATCACCTTTTCTTATTCAGGTAGATCAGAGAAGTAAAAGCTACATTTTGGTTCTTACTTCTACCATTTAAACTCACTTTTGATGCATAAAAAATGACACTGTCCCTAATTCAGGTTCTAAGAAATGCTAATTTTAACTGTTAATCATAAACAGTATGATTTTTTTTTTCATGAAAATACTCTATAAACACTCTGTGAAATACTTCAGGCAATACACACATTAAATTTAACAGTTGTTCTTCAATCCAAATATTTCAGAAGGTCATTTATTTATGACTATGTATATATAATGCATTATTCCTATTCCTACTACTATTAAAAACAGTATTTCAAGAGTGAAAGGATTCTGCTTGCTTTGATTTACAAGAAAATCTGATAAGCAAGCACTAGAATCATGCTCCCACCTTAGTATTTAGCCTTAAATTAATCCATTGTGTTAAGAAATTTTTTTCTTTTTTTTTTCCCAAGACAATATTTTAATAAGTAAATCAATAACTCCACTATTCTCATTGATCTCTTTTATAAATGGTTCTACATTCTCATTTTGCTCCCATCTGTCATTTTTTTCTGTAAGTTACTGTACAAGCCTTTTAGGCAGATTGATATTTGGAAACCCATGCCAAATTAGATAATTTTGCTGAACCATCAAAGCAGTGTTACACAGGACTGATCATGAGGGCAGAGTGCTATCAATAGCTTAAGGAAATGTCTAAGTATTGATATGGAAACCAAAGTATGCACATTGAAAACTTGCATATGAAGCTGATGCAGAGCATTTCTAGAGCCAAGTGCTGCATATATCAGTGTTTTCTCTCAGAGGCAGCCAGTTTTGCCACAAAACCTAGCAGCTCTAAGGGCAGGCACTCCATGGCTGAATACATACTGCTGCTGCTATCCTGCATTCTCTTTCTGACAATCTACTAGGAATTTGATGCATTGCTTGAAAGCACTCCAGGAAATAGGAGAGGGTGTTAATTCTTAAATCACAAATTTGACATCTGGGGGAAGTGTTGTTCATCCTTCTGCTGAACCTTTTTTGACTTTCTTGCTCAGATGAACTGAACATTTCTATGCTCAACAAATCATTTTCTCTAAGACTGAAAGATGATATATGCATTCCAAACATTTAATATATATACCAAATAATAATAATAATAATAATAAATATATACCAAAAAAAACCCAAACTTGCATTCACCAAAAAATAAACCCAACACAATTTTTAGGCATAGGGAAGTTCTGTTTGTCTTAAGTAACCTTCTTTTAGTTCACTCTTTCAGTGAAATGAAAAAATAAAAAAAAAGTTTTCCATAAAATGGGTGCACTAGATTAGAAAGAAATCGACATTAGACAAAACCCTCAAATATAAAACCCCTTAAAGTTTCAAAAGGTAGTCCACAAATCTGAAATATCTTTTGAATTTCTTGCTTTTCTAATTTTCTTTACACTGAAAGAAGATGGAGAAAAGAAGTCATTTTAATAGAAAAAAAAAAACAGTACTTAGATTGTAGAATAATGCATATAAACATTGACAGATTGCCTTTAAAAAAGTCTGCTAAGTGGATTACTCTTGTCTATACATAGAAAAGATGAGGGAGACAAAGGAATCAAATAGTGCATTAAAAACAAGGAGTTAATAGAACTGCATACATAGCTTCATTCATTCATTTTATTTATTTTACTGCTTAGCATAATAAACATTACTCAAAAAGTCTCTGAAACACAAAGTGTTTGCATTCACTGTGTATAGCCAGACTCCATTTGCTAATGAACTGCTTCTTTTTAAGCTGTTCTTTTTCTAACTATGCATTTAACTAGATACCTAGCCTTTCCCATGATTTATCTTCTTGGCTGTACAAGTTGTCCTGCTGTTGCAAAGTTGTTTCCTGCTAGCAGGGAATGCAAAGAAGCTGTTTCACCTCTGTGAAGATAATTACGGGATTTCAGTCTACAGAGCAACTGATCAATGATCTAGCTATCTGGAGCACTCAATTCTCCACTTAAAAAAAAAAAAAAAAAAAAAGGAAAATAATTGGAGAAACCTTTAACAATTCCAAAAGATATAATACCAAACATGCTTTTTTTCTTCTTTTTAAAGGAAAACAATATGGTTTTCTTAATAGCTTATCACTGGATTGCATGTACACACAAATTAGTAAAAAATCCCAAACCAAAAATATATCTTGATCATTACATTTCTCTTTTCTTTTCTGACAAAAAATGCCAAGTATTTTCACCAATTAAAGAAGTAGTGCTAATATAAAATTTTGAATTATAGTGCTGTATCTCCTGCTGAAAAATCAGTTCACATCTTTCCTACAAATATTACAAAGTTATAGCATGTTGATTTATACATTTAAGTATCATCATAACTTTAGGATCATGAACTATGCCTATGTACATGAGTAGGACTGTTATGTACTTAGTTCTTTGGCAGACAAAATCTAGAGCTCAATACTTGGTAGTACCAAATACGATTGGCATCTGCAGGAAAAACTGATGATATGATGACATGAGCTAACTAGAAGAATGACATCATCCTTCTAGATCACAATTTTGTACTGGATAGAAACAAAAGAAATAGATGAAAAGATAATTAAAAAGGAGATTTGCTATGGAAATGTGTAATGTTGCCTTATTTCAATCTGCCTCCACCATGAATTACAAGAGTAGGTAGATGGAGGTGCTGTCTTCCACTTTTCCCACCATGTTTTTGTTTTGCCTCTTCAACAGATTGCATCCTTTCCATTCATGTCACCAACAGATATGGCAAAGAAGGTGGCCAAGTTTGGCAGTTATGCGGAAAGGACACGGAATAAGAATCTGATGGTCTGCTGCTTTGGCAAAACTGATTCTCTAGCTCTCAAGTGATTCCAGGAGCCAAAGTGAATTTTTCTATAGCTCATCTCCAACCCACAGATTCGTCCCACAAGGAAATATTTTGGAGAAAGGCAAAAATGAGCCAGAGTTGCAGAACTCAGTGGGAGGCAGGCAGCATTGTTCAGATTGAACATTATTTTTGCCCTCGACAGAGACAAAGGAGAGATCAAACATGGAACAGTTGACATTTGGGACCTTTGCCAGGACATGTGTGATGTCCATGGTGTGGGCTCTCTGCCACCCCATTTTGGGGTCTGCTTGAGGGTGTTTTAACACCTTCTTCCACAGCTGCCTACTTACTACTTGGTACCACTGGAGCCGGACCAGACTGGCCCTGGAAGCAGCCTGCTTCCCCTGTGGCTGCTTTGTAGCAATGGGGCAGAAATAGTGATCACATTAGGAAATTTGTTTACAGGTCTTGCCTTGAATTTTTGTTGTGGCAGTCTGTGCATGCCAACCTGCTGGAGGTAACACATTGTAGCCGGAGGTACCGCGTCGAGCATGGAAGCTCCTTCTGTCTGTAAACCATTTCGAGAGCTTGTCTCCATCTGGAATTTCACTGGGAAAGAGACAGAAAGAGAGGTGAAACTACAAGTCTGAGCAACTTGATTTCCAGTATGATATCAGTGGAGGTTGTAAAAAGGAAACAGATGCACATTGCTATCAAA
The DNA here is from genome assembly GCA_034781795.1 of Crypturellus tataupa. Lineage (NCBI taxonomy): Eukaryota > Metazoa > Chordata > Aves > Tinamiformes > Tinamidae > Crypturellus > Crypturellus tataupa. Next base: position 910,231 of record JAWLRI010000760.1, on the reverse strand, counting down.
ATTAAAAAATGCACATCTATATATACTCACACTTTAAAATGAAGGGAAGGAGATTAGCGAAAGCAATATTTGCTGATGGTAAACACCAAGCTAAGTTTTTAGAAATAATTTGTGAATTCTGTCAAGGGGTATCTAGCAATATCAAGCAATAAATAATAATGCCTCCTGCCCTTGTTAGTCTGGGTGATGTAAGATGAATAGAGGCTTATAGGGGAAGAGGATGTAATTTATTGAAATGAAAGAAAGAACAGTTACTATATCATTCACTGATTAGGTATACATAATTTGTCAGAGGTAAAAATAATACTGAACTGAGTATTGAATAGCATAAACAAAATCATTCTAACTTGCATGTACTGAAATTAGTTCTAGGTGACCAATTTTAGGTGGTTAGGTTGGAATATGAATCATTTGTGATGAAATCCAGTCTCTCTAGAAATCACCCTGTGAAATTAATTTCAATTGTACCACCCTTCAGCAGGAAGATTATTTTCTGAAGCACCTAAACCTTCCAGTATAGTCTTGGCTGCTATATAAATGCTATATAATAGAGCCCCCAAACCATTTTGTTCCCAGGACTTTTCCATCCTTTAGAAGGGAATGCATAGATCATTTCGTGTAGCAAAGTCTTTGAATATTCGTTCAGTGCCTTTGTTTTCACTTACTTGCTTCTCACTTGCAATTTTTTCTACAGTTGTTTTGCAGACCACTTCTCATATCCTGCTAACGTGAAAGTCAGTATTTAGTCTTCTCTCAGTAGTGCTCTTTGTTTTTCCAGATCAGAAAAGAAATGACACAATGAAACGGTATTTTATTAGTGGATTTAATTCTTAGCTTTTAAATTCCAGAAACAGTTCCAGTCATTGTTTTCCTGATCTGCTATTTTTACACACATTTAAGAACTCCTGCATTTCTTCCTCATGCCCAAATAATTTCTTAACAGTCAAAGAAGTCACTTTAATCAGATTTTTGTTGCATATCCAAATCTTGCCATATTATTCAGAATGAATGTGAACTGTAGACAGTAGACCTAGCTCCCAGTCTTCTTCTGAAATTCTTTCCAGAATTCTTGCATACTCTGCAAGAAGTATGTTGTGCATGCAGGAAGGCTTGCATAGCTTTCCTGTGAGCTTGCATAAAAAAAACATGGCCTATTAAGTTCTACTTAATAGGCCATGAAAAAAATGGACCTTATTTTACCGTACTTATATAAGAACCAAAAATCCTGCCATATTCATGCAGAAAACCCCCAGGATAAGGTCATATTTTGTGAGTTTTGAAGCCACTTAGAGAACATAGGACTTATAATTATCAGCGTATCTCAACTAAAGATCAACAGTTACCAAACAAAAGATATAATTCTACTTTTTGAAAGTGAATGCACATTTTCTGCTTGATCTTTCAATAACCTTGTTCTGAATAAATCAATCTGAAGAAACTGTAAAAACAACGTTGACATCTTCAAATAAGTCTGAAAAAATGCATGTAGGAGAAATCCTGAAACAATATGCAAGGCTATACATACTTAAATATACATAGAGAGATACCTGGAATGTAAGGTTATCTGGTATGTGAGGATCTTCAGCATATAAGACTATCCAAGAGATAATAAACTAAACACCCAGTTGTCTTTAGAAGCAGAATGTAACCTAAAGAGTATTTAGGATCAGAACTCTTAGGTTGCAGTTTGATGGATCACTAAAAGAGTAACCCAGGCATAACCTTGAAGAGATTCAACCACATCTTCATAACTGAAAAGAAGGGGGAGAAGCAAGATTATAATCATTCATATGGGAAAGAATAAAAATATTATGAGATATTTGAAGGGGTGTGTGGTATTATGTAAATTTCTGATTGGATATTTTAAAGAAATTGCCCTGTACCTTATCCATGTGGTCCATCCTGCCTTTTTTTTAAACTCAGATCCTGGATCTTCTGCATAGGTGAGTTCTCTATTCAGGGTGTTGGTATATATATGTGACCTGCTGAAACTTATCCTAGACTACCTTAGAGCAGGAGAGGACCAGAGACCACAGGTCCCTCTCCATAGGATTCCATAGCTGTAGGGAATGGGATCTGGGAGCCAGGGGCTGGAAAAAGCAGGGCCAGATGGTGTCAGGTTGTGTGTGTGTTTGAGTGACGATTAGGAAAATCCGAGGAGGAGCGACACTAGACTTTAGATTTACCTATGATGATCATAAAAATTGTTCAGAAGCATATAGACAGCTCTATTTACCTTTTGGTCAGCCATTTCAAAAGGAAAAAAAAAAAAAAAGGATAGAAATATTTATGATTAGCAATGGGAGATTATGAGCAAAATAGACATCTGAAAATAAAAATAGACTTGTTATATAAAATTTATGACTCTTGCAACGCACATCCTCAAATAGTGTATTCATATATGGATATGAATATACACTTAATTATTTTTCATAATTTGCTCTCTAGACTTAATACTTACCACTTACCTTTAATAAAAAAAGCTTCTGTATATCAGTAAATGCTATTATCTTTAATGATAACATATTTTCGTGCCAGGGTAGTGTAGTAGTTGTGTGAGAAAATTCTGTTTCCTAATAAGTAATTTTGCATGAGGATTGATGCTTTTTAAGAAGCAGCAATTTTATTTGCTAGAAGTGAAAAATGATGTGACCCGAGTTTCTGACCTTATGTCACAAACAACAAGATGAATTTTAAAATCATTTCTTATTAATTTCATTTTTTTCCTCATCTAGCATAACTTTCATTATATAACCTTTGGGATTTGAGGAGTGGAGAAATCTTATCTGTGTATAATTTGAACAAGACCCTGGTATGTGCCTAAAACCCACATAGTACGCTACCTTAATCCAGTTCATCTACTTCCCCAGGTCTGCAAAATCCTTTAAAAACCTGAATCCATTATGTACTACTAATCCTGAAAGTTTCCTCAATAATTAACTATTTATGTTCAGAACTGCATCTGTTTCTTATATAATATCCTTTTTTAGACATGCTGACTAATAAAAATTGTATTCCATAAAATTTTTTTCTCTTACATACAGAGATAGTTTTTGACGTCAATAAAATTAGCTTCAAGCTTTTCACAATTTGTCCTTCATTAAAATAAAATGTAATTCCAACACACAGGGACAACAAATACAGGTCAAATTGTACTCAAGTTTGGGATCTCATTTTGGGAAACATTTTTTTTTTTCCTTCCTTTCCTAATAATCAAGACAACATCAATTTCACCTTATTAATCCTGTATGCCCATATCTCATGACCTCTGCTCAGATCTCAAAAGTGATGCAGCAGAATTGGAAGAGGTGTCAAACAGGAGCAGTAGGGTATAATGGCTGCTGTATTAAAAATAAAGTAAATTTCACTCTGAGGAAAAAAGAGTTAGGCCCCTTCAAGTCTTACGTATCATGGAGGGGTTGGAGGGAAAATGATACAGAGAGCAGAGCTGAAATAAAGGGCACCTGCCCAGGATGCCGAAGGAGGTGACGCATCAGGCTGCTGAGGTCTGTCCTGCCATAGGACAGCGAACTAGCTCTGATCCAAGGAGAGGCTCAGCAAGTCCTTAAGAGTTGATAAACCAGATCTAAATGAAGAAGGACTTTGCTTCAAAAGATGAGGCCGGTCGCGCACGTGCCTTGCCTGGGTCCTCTGGTCGCTGCGGGCCGCTCTGCTGTGTCGCCGGGGGAAGCAACAGTGGCAGCACCTCCTCGCCCCGGGTCCCGCGTCCAGGTGGTCAGGTGAGGAAAATGCAACAGACCAGCCGCCCTCACAGGTCGAGGGAGACCGGCGTGGACTGCCGAAAGACGACTCGATACGAGTTACGATCAGCAGCCAACTTTATTCTGGAAACACACAACTTATATAGGGCAGGTAAAGGGAAGGAGAAGAGAGAGGAACAAGTTACTGGATTGGATGTATGCTAGTCTTGGGATCCCTGCGGTTGGTGGAGCTCTGTAGGTGGGCGGTCCGCTGGCCAGAGCAGATTGCTCCAGCCCCCACCTTCGGGATTCTGGAATGTTCTGGAGTGTTCTTGTTAGCTGTAATGAGTGTGTCAGGCCAGGCTTTCAGCCTGACTGGGACATGCTTGTCTTACACCAAACATACATTTTCTTCCCAAAACCCTCCTGTACCTAATTCCGTATCTCCCTACAAAAAGATAAGAAGTTGAAGCATTTTCAGGAAAATGATAAAACACTAAATCTTTGTTCTGCTCTTGTATTCTTGAGTACATATTCATTTATGGCCACTATCAGAAGCAAATAATGTGCCAGCTGGAATTTGCTTTCACTTCTGATTTAAGTTGAATGTAATTTCTCTGTACAGTGCTGTGGTGAAATGATTTTATACAATTCTTGGCTATCTAAATGGATGAGATGGGGATAGCAGGGTTTCTGCCCTTGACTCCAGGCACGGTCGAGCCATTGCTCAAGCACTGTGTATTGTTTTGGACATGTCTCAAAAAAAATGAAGTAAAATGAAAAGTGGTTGGAAAAAGCTGTGTGAAAACCTTTGTGGTAAGAGATTAAAGAAAATCAAGTGATCCAAGTGAAAGCAAAGCACTCTTCTGATCACAGCCATCAGATATGTACACAAAAAGGAAGAGATTTTTGATGAGTACTCAGTTGCTATTCAGTTATACTCCTTGACTGCAGCATGGTGCAGCAAAGAGCTAGCGGCCCTGTTGGCTACTGTTTTTACATGCAATATGATCTGTACAGTGTCTCTGCAATTACTGTGTTAAAAGCTCAGTTGTGAACACTGCAATTAGTTAATTTGATTTTCTAGAAATCTCTATTTAAATCATGCATACTTCTAGGGAAACAATATATTTCTAATCAAATGTGTAGGAGGGGACGCGAGGTGACCCCTGATGGAACGTCACGCCGCCGAGGGGCCTCCAGGGCTTTACGGCTCTCTCGGCCCACCCTGCGCGCATGATCTCTCCCGGGTCGCACTGATCCTGGGACCCCCACCACTCGATAGGGATGCCCAGGCCCACTCACCCTGAGCCGGTGCTTGTAGAGGGAGATGCGGCACCGATGTAAATGGGCTCAGATCTCCTCAGATCAGGAAGTTCTGTCGGGACAGGCTGCCAAGAAGAGAGGGACCGGCGATGGACAGTTGACAAAACAATCTCCCAGATATCAGGGTCAACCGCCAAACTTTAGTCAGGAAATACATCAACTTATATAGGGAAGGTAAAGGGGAGGAGAAAGGGAGGAGTGAAGCAAGGGATTGGGGGGGGGATGCTGATTGCCTGACCCCTGGTGGAGCTCCGTTAGTGGGCGGTGAGCTGGCCGGAGCAGATTGCTCCAGCCCCCATCTACAGGGTTCCAGAGCCTTCCATACAGGTGTAATGAGCTGCTCAGTCAGGCCAGAAGGCCTTCAAAACCTGGGGTCAGATGGAGGTCAGCGAGACCCCCCTGTACATCCATATACTCACAACGAGCATCCCAAAACTCAAGCCCATGCCTCCCTACATAAATGGATACTGAAGCATACTGAAGCATACTGAAGTTTATAGAAGCATATCAAGCTAATAAATAGCTGGAATAAATATTCACCTTTAGTTCCAAAAGACAACCAAACTTTTCCTGCTCAAGAAATGTCTTCTGAGGAGAAAAAAGAGGATTAGCAGTATATGCTGTACAGTGTAATCTGAACCCACCATTTAAGTTAGTTGCTTAACAGAATATGAATGGATAGATTAATAAAAGTTTTACTGTAAACATCCTGTACATACAAGAAGAGAATTGCTGAACACAGTGCACCCTCTGAAAGATTCAATGACAAACTCCCTGTATTGCAGCATCTATGTTCTATACCTGATGTTTTCCTGGAAATGAAGAATGCATTTAACAACTGAAAGTATCAATTGCAGAACTGCCCCTCTGCTTGGGGAGGAAAATCTATATACTGGGACACAATATAGAAAGTAAAAACATGAATTAAAGTGCATTGGATGAACCCAATTCACCAACATTCAGGCACATTTACTTAGTAAAGGAAAGCATATTATATTTAACTATGAAATCTAACCTAGGATATCAGGCAACTTTTGAAGAAATAGAAGGAGGAATAAATATATCGTTCAGCAGCAATTCCAAGCTTTTGAAGATCTCCAGAGAAGGAGACTCCACAACCTCTCTGGGCAGCCTGTTCCAGGGCTCTGTCACCCTCACACGGAAGAAGTTCTTTCTCATAAGGACATGGACCTTCCTGTATTTCAACTTGTACCCATTACCCCTTGCTCTGTCACTGGCCACCACCAAGAAGAGTTTGGTTCCGTTCTGCCTACATTCTCCCACGCTAACTAAACCACGCAGCCACACTAACTAAAAGCATATTACGTCATGGAAATATGTAACAAACACACAAACATTTTGACATTTTTATTTGCATTTTATTTTCCAATAAAATCTTTTTTTTTTTTTTTTTACCAGAAATCTCTGGAAAAAATAGAATCCCCTATTGATTGAAAATTTTCAGTTTGAGGGAGATGTATAATTTTGTAGCATTTACTATTACATATCACATACAGTACATGAAGTTTTCAAGTTAACTTTTTGCTTTTGTCCGTTGTTTTCACTAAATCTTTTGAATTTAATCTCTCTGTTAAGGCTTGACCTATACAACATGTTCCACTGAGAAAAACTTGATATAGAAAGTTTATTGTTCTTAAATGCCAGCCAAGCCTTGTGACGTTTTGTTTCCTATAGTAGAGGTCTTGATATTGCACTTACAGTCCAGTTGACTACACCATAAATTCAGGATGTGGGCAAACTACTTCTAGAGTGACTTTCTTTGGAAGTTGAATGAAGACTGTATATACACAGCGTAATAATAAAAGCCTGATTTATCTTTCCTGAAAGCTGAAGTCAGTCTTTCCACTGACTTTACAAGATCTGAAGTGGGTCTTCAACAAGCATAGATTTCATTCAGGAAGGTGAATTCAATGGAAGAAAAAAAAAAAAAAAAACTCACTCATGGGGAAAAACTTTCAGAACCTAGCTCACTTCTTCCTTTCTAAATTATGTAATTACATAATCTGAACAATCGGGAAAATAGACTATACATGCTGGTTGATGTTAAATTAATCCTACAGAAATGGTATGTGGGAAGCACAATTCTGTATTCACTTTAGCAATTTTTTATATCATTAAGAATTAAAATAAAAAAGGTCATTTAGTCTTGAAAGTCATTTCAGATAAAATGGTGAAAGAATTTCCAAACATACAGTTTGGAATACAGTTCCAATCTACAGTTATCATGCCAAAAGAGGTCTTTTAATGGGATACAAAATTATTCTTGCAACAATATAATTAAATAACACTATGAATAACTACAGACAGTTGTCTTTTAAGTTACTATAACTTGATTTCAGTGCAGACAAGTGAAATCCTATAGTATTCATGTAACTATTCCTGTTTTTGTATATGGATGATTTTCTAAGGTCACCAGGTGTTCAGCAGTGGATAAACAATTCTAAATGCAGATTCTTCAGCCTAACTTTAAGTTCCAAATACATCATTTTGTTGCAAATTGTTTTAAGTTCAGTGTTAGACATACAAGGTACATTATCATATGAAAAGGAATAGGATCTAGTGATTTTAAGGTTAAATGGAAGTAGCTCTTGGGTTTCCTCCAGGAGTCAATACTGTGTAAGGTATAAACAACCCGGCCTGTGAGATGGAAATGATACACATCACATTTACATGTGGCACCACATTGTAAGGAGCAGTCAACACACAGGAGGCAGGGCTGCCATTCTGGGTTATCTCAACAGGCTTGAGAGATGGGCTGACAGAAACTGCTTGAAGTCTAACAAAGGCAAAGGCAAAGTCCTTCATTACAGGTGAAACGACCACTACAGCAGTACTTCTGTATGGTGAGCAAGGACTGGCTGAGAACCAACCTTGCATAGATGTAAGATGAATGCATATAAGATGTGTGCTCTTACAGCAAAGAGTGCTAACCCCATCTAATCTGTAAAAAGTAACAGTGTAGTTAGCAGTTCACAGTAGTGATGACACTTGTGAGACCATGGTTGGAATACTGTGTCCAGCTGTAGGTTCCCAAGTACAAAAGAGCTACCAACAACCTGGAGCAAGTCCAGTGAAGAGCCAAGTCTCCAGTGTAATAAGAGATTTAGAGCATATGATCTATGAGAAGAAGTTGCAGGAGACTTCATTGATGAACAGCCTCAGCCGGACACACAGATCCTTTTATCTCCCTCACAAGATCTTTTTCTAATGTTTCTTAGTTTATCAGTTGCTCTTCCAAAAATCACATATATTTTTAAGTTCCATCAAAAAATGTTCAAATAACCATCATTTAAGTAACCACTTGAGGGGTCTTGACAATGTGTAGAAAACCTCTTCACTCTTTTTGAAACTGTTGAAGGAAAAATAGTGATTTGTACTCATTTTTTTTTAATGCTCCATTGTGGCCAATGGTTCTAAAATAAGCTGATGTTGATGAAAATAAACATAACCTTTGACTATCTTGTTTGTTATCGTATGCTCAGGACATGCATAAAAAGCAGTATCCTTACACTCTTGCACAAGGTCTTGCTTTCATGCATGTAAAACTACTTGACACATGAGAATAAATTACTTATCTGTTTTTTACAGAAACCTGCTATTTGTAATGAGTGTACTGTTCAGTAGGGAAGTGCTAAATGGATTAAAAAGAACAGTAAGAAGTTTTCTGCCAACATTTTATTAAAGAAAGGCGATTTCATATAGCTTAATCCAATTACTTAAACTACTCAAAGCATTGTGAAGTGAACAAGGGAGTGCACCAAGAGATACAATTCCAAATGTATTACTTCATTATTTATTCCTTTAATTAGTTTCTGAATAAATTTAGAAATTATAAAAAGAGTTCTTAATTGCAGCCCTAGATACAGAAGGCCAAGAAACAGATACCTGAAGTAGGACCAAGCTGCCTTAATAACAAAACAAAATAAACAGCTCTTAACATAGTGAGTTAAGTGTTCGTTAATACAAGTTGTCTATCATTTATAAATTTTCAGACTGACAGGTTATATATCCTTTTTTTTAGTATATGTTAAGTTTGGCAAGATATTATGAAGAAAGAAGCATGTATCAATGAAGAAAGTATTTGAAAATGGATTCTTGTACAATTATACTTTTTACAGAAAGTATCTTCCAGTTTTTCTCCATCTAAACTGGAAGAGTGCCTAGAATTCTTGTCTTTTAAAATTTAGAGTTATTGGCAAATAATGTATGTTTTCCATTTCTCACAAAAATATAATAAATAGCATTTTACCAAGAAAACATATTCAATTAGGAAAAAAAAAATCAGAAACATATTTCAAAGTTTTGTTCAGGAGATGAGACAATGACTTTTTAATGAATTTACACAAGTCCAATTCATGTGTACATAAAAATTCCTATGTCTAAAATGTAAAATGCCTTCACCTTTACAAGGGAAACAATAATATTAAAAAAAAATGACAGATATCTACTAAAGGAATTGTTATGATTCTTACAATAAAGATAAAATAAGGAAGATAATGTGTTTTCAGTCTGCCTGAAGCAGCAAAAATCACTTAAAAAAAGCACTTAAAAATTCTACACAGTAAGCAGCGCACAGATAACTGCACATCTTCCTCTTTTTTGTTTTTATTCCTTCAGGGCTGTTCTATCCTCTAGGTAACTTTCTCAACTTTTCATGAGACTGTCCTTTTTTTCCTCATCCTAGTTCCCCACCTTGCATTCCAGGATGCCTTTACACTCACTAATTTCTTGCAATATAATAATGAAGCTGCTCAGCAATTATTCTAACTCAGCCCCCACATAAAATATTAATCTATGTGATATTATCATATGGGGCTCCTAATCTGAAAATACTGTACATGAAATCATTAGCTAAAAAAAAAAAAAAAAAAAGTTTGAAAATTGAAATAAACTCTAATTGCAAAAAATGTCACTCATACCAATCAATCACATATTTATTTAAATTTGAACGCCTGAGCCAAATCCCTCTGAAATCCGGACATATTTGATTTGGGGAATTTCAGATGCAGGAGAAGAAATAAACAGATGTAAATGCAATTAATGCATAAATATATAAAATACTTCATTTTCTTCCTGGATAGCTCATAAATTTAAATTACTTTTCTGTCTCTCAATACAAGATGGAAGACAGACTGTCCAGTATATTGGCTTAAAATTAAATGAAATATTCCCCTCTGAATAGATGATTAACAATTTGTACAAAAGTTAGTACAAATGGATTACAATACTTATTAGTTTAAGTGCTTTACATTCACAGAAGTACTTTGCTTCATAGGTCTTAACTTCTAAAGATGGACAGCAAAAAGTTACAAGGGTCAGCTATTAAAATTGATTCTACAGCTTTATTCTTTCACCTTTCATTTTACTTCCTGTCCACTACTAAGTCCAGGATGCAAAAAAAAAAAAAATCTGCACTGTATTAATCCATCTTTAAATATAGATAAACATCCAGAGAGATACTAGGTTTGGCAGAAATGTCACTACCCCTGAAAAAAATACAGTAGGTTTACCACCTAAGAGTAGTGACAGTTTAGCTCTTATTGCATGGTTTGGATTCACAGATGAGTGAATCCACTCATCTACTCATCCACTCATCCACTCTGTCTAAAGAACTGTTATGAGCAAATATGCTCATCACAGTTAAACAGTGATGCTTTATGATGTCATTTGTAGCATGATATTACAATTGCAGTAATTAGTACCATTGGCACTTTTCCTTCCAGAAAAGGTCCAGAAAAGGACCTGGAGGTCCTGGTGGACAAGAAGCCAAATATGATCTGTCAATATGCTCTTATAGCTAAAAAGGCCAAAGCCAACGGCATCCTGGAGCAAGTGAAGGGCCACAAAGATGATTAAGTGATCAGAGCATCTCTTATATATTGAGAGGCAGACAGAGTTAGGACTGTTCAGCCTTAAGACCCCACTGTTCAGCAGGGGAGATCTTATTAGTATATATAAATACCTATTTCTCTATCCCTAAAGCAACAAAAAAGTCATTCAAAATAAAATAATAATAATAATAAAAGATATAAAAGATATCAACAAAAAAGATCACTTGACAAGTTCTCTAGTGAGGAGAAAGATTCGCTACATTTTGTGTAACTTGTGACTTTAAATTCTTTAAATGAATAAATCATACTATATTCATAATACCAAGGAACTCATTCATCAGCTCTGCTGGTGCTGTCATGGTCCCTAATTTTGTTTGCATTTTAAGTCATTAATTGGTCTTTGTGATGTCTGTAAATCAATCCAGGAGTATGGATAGCTGGTGAAGCAGACAATTTCTGAAGGAAAAACTTCATATAATTCATATATGAGGAAGAGTGCAAGGAAAAGTTCTCCCTGTGCTGCTGATATCTTAAAATGTCTCTAACACAGCTGAGAGCACATGTAACCTTGAGCATATGCACAAGGCAGAATTTCACTAGCTGAGGATTAACTAAAATGTCTGTCAAGAAAAGCCTCTTCTGGACATAGCATGTCATCTCCCATTTTCCAGAATGTATTTCATATACATATATATATACATATGTACACATATATCTGTTTATCTCTCTCACAGCCTCCAAGTGGAAGCAGTTCAGTATTGCTTCTACACAGTTTGAATATTAGGGGCCCAGGATGACTTCTTCCTAGTGAAAAGCAAGTATCTTAAATAGTACTTTTAAGACTGTATCTATCTGTATGCATCTGTATGTATGCATCTATCTAAACATAGATTATGCTCCAAGGATAAATACCTGCCTTTGTGATCACACAAATCACTCATCTAAGCAAATTACATTAATGTAGAACCAAGTAATAAAGATATTATTTCACAATAAATTTTATTAATAACAGAGTGCTGCCTCACATTCCTCTTGGTATTCATATTCATAGTAATTTTTTTTTTTTTGTGAAATTTGCTATTTCAGACAATTTTCACAGACAAATACATGCTTTATTTCATGACTCATGGTTATCACACAAGTTTACTCACACAGGAGTCTGTGGTAGGTGTCAAATGAAGATGTGTAGACATTTTTAACTAATGCAAAGTGAAAGTACTGCAGATATTAGGGAAGTTCATAATTTAAATCTAGAGATCTGTGTCCAGTTACCTTCCCAAATTCTATTCCAGTTTAGTAATAGACATTCCTCCTCACACAGTCTCCTCTGCTGTTTTTTTAAGTATTATGGATCCTTTGCACCACCTGTTTAATTAGGATCCAGCAGTAGCCAAGACATTTCTGTTTTTGTTACAATTTCCTTACTCTCTGAATGTTTCAGCAGTTCTTCTGCTGGAAGTAGTCATCAAGAGAAAGTAGTGATCAAGAAGTCATCAAATTCATTTTTTTGTTCACCCATAACAAAAGTTGCAGGAGAGCTAATGATACACACATATATAAAAAGAATTTCACCCTTTCTTTGCAAATCTTCTGGCTATTTTGTAGAAATTTTTGTCTCAGAAATAATGGAAAAAATAAAATGAAAGATGTTTAAAGCTACTATAAAATGAAAGGCTGTATTTTTAAAATAAGAAAACTCACAAGAGATTAAATGTAATATATATGCAAAATATTTTATAAAGTACAATTTAGATATCCGTTAAAAAGTGGTCAATTTAAGGAAGTCCTTTCTGAGGAAAGAAATCTTGGAAACATTAGAGTTAGTTTTCCAAAATCATTTATTTAGAGCGCAGAAATTATAAGCTGTGACGGATATGCTCCTTCCCCAGCTCAGGTGTTAATGACCACTTTATCTGATCCTGGGAGTTGCCTCCCTGATTTCTTCCCCCACACAGATATTAACCACCAATAAGAGTCTTGATGGCCCTATCCTGATGGGGAGATAGGGCTAATTGTGTGTACACCAGCCAACAGTCATTTCTGAATTGAAAGAATGACTATCAGTCAATTATCTTATCCCATAAATATGGGGACAGTCCATTGAGCTCTCCTTGCATCCCAGTGGGCTGCATACCAGGATCTCCCCTTGAGCAGGGACGCGTCTCAAGGATACTCCTCAAGGTTAAGAGATCCTTCCCACTACAGATTCGTAAGTGACCATAGCATGCCTTTCTCTTTTTGAACTTGTAGACTTTACTTTGTAACTGTACAAATCCCTTAGATATAAACTGTTGACCAGGTCTTGGACTAGGGTTGGATCCAGCCTCACCCAGACTCTTCTCACAAGAGTGTGGAAAGCAAGGGGGTCCAATCTGAACCTCCTGACCCAAAGGGAAGGTGTCCTTGGTAATTCTGCATGTATCTTGAACCTCCATGCAGTAAATAATAAGTGACCTTGCCATCGAATCTTGTGAAACCATTGTGAGGGTGGGGGATAGCCTTGGCTGCAGTGACCATGAGTTGGTGCAGTTCAGAATCCGACGAGGAGGAGGCAGGGTTGTAAGTAGCCTTGCAACCATGGACTTCAGGAGGGCCAACTTTAGCCTCTTCATAGACCTCCTCGGAAGAATTCCGTGGCTAGAGCTCTAGAAGGGAAGGGGGCCCAAGAGAGCTGGCTAGTCTTCAAGCGTCACTTCCTCAGTGTCCAGCAGC
>JAWLRI010000760.1:883379-896540 GCA_034781795.1 Crypturellus tataupa | reverse complement strand
TGAAGAAGGCTCTGGAAGCCTGACGGTGGGGGCCAGAGCAGTCTGCCTCGGCCAGCTGTCCGCCCACCGACAGGCTTTCGCCAATCACCTAGGGGCAGCAATTACCATCTAGCCAATCTGTGTATCGCTCCTCCCTATCTCCTCCCTCGTTTGCCTCTATTTAAGTTGATGTACGCCATAATAAAATTGACGGTGGACCGTTGTTGACCCGATCTGATTCCTGTGGAACTACTTATTTTGTCCGTCGTCCCTTGGGGTCGTGTGTGGGCCTATAGCCTGAGACCCCTGGGAAGCACACCCCAATCCTAGCTGCCTGTGGTCGCTTACTCCAACCTGAAGGCGCCTGGGATTGGAACAGCAGCAGTCGCAAACCCCCACGCTGGCAGAATCCCAGGAGGGGTAAGGGGGAGCCTCAGCCCTTTAGTGGGGTGGGTGGAACTAGTGGTATTGGGAAACCGCGGCAACAGAGAACACGCTAGCCTGCTGGACGACTTGCACTGGAGTCGGCCACTTCGGGGGAAGATCCGGGAGAGATAGTGAGGCAGTTTATAATTTTACTTTAAACTACAGTGTTTTCCATGTCTACAGTGATTTCCATGTCAGGATAGATTCATAGGCTAGGATTCTACAGCTTGGTAAGCAGAGGATATGGAAAAGGTCTGTGTTATTAGGAACAGAACAAGTAGTGACAATTCCCTTTTTGTCTAATCTATAAACTATATGGCAACCAGTCATATCAAAAAGACAATTGGAACAAAAGAAAATAGTTTACAGAAAACAAAGAAATTATAAATCCATTCAGAACACAATATTTAGAGATCAAAAACATAAGGGTCTGTAAAATTAATCAAAACCTTAAGGAAAGATGGCTTGCAGTTGCTATAAACAAGACAGCTCAAATCCTGCTATTGCTGGAACCAGTAACAGTATGAGGAGAAGTTTAATTTTGACACGCTTTTCTACTGTATTTTCCCTAAATATTTCAAATGCAACCAAATTTCAATCTCCCTGAGTATCTATTAAAATTTAAGAAAAAATACTCTATGAATAATATAAGGATATATTTTCTGTTACACTAAACTTATATTCACACAAATATTAACAGTTTCAAGGATGAAAATAAAAACACTTCAAAAGATCATGACAGTACTTTATTTCTCAGTGAAAGACAAATGATTATAATTCCACCAAGTTTGGTTTACTAATGACTATAGAAGCAAGAATATTTACCTTTAAGCCCAACAGGGTAAATAGTTACAGCTAGTATTTGTTATTTGCTCTGTCATAACACCTGATAAGTGAATTTTAAAATTCACTTTATCACTCAAATGAATTAAATTTGAGACTTTTTATAAGAAAATGCATCAGGTTATCAAAATATTCAGTGCTCTACTTCACTCTTTAATGATGTTACAAGTAATTATGGATCACACTATTCATGTTGGAACACAAGACAAAATGTTAATAAGTTTTATAATGGAGGCTCATTCAGTATTACACTTGTAATTCCAGGAAAAGGCCATGTTTACAAATGTGTTCAGGTTTCTAGATTACAATCCAGTGTAGAAAAACTGAATTGCAGTTTGTCTTTTGGTTCAAACTCTGTACAATTTAAATGTAAGAAAAGGGAACAATAAACATGATAAAAGACAGTAGAAAAGACAGTAGTAGTAGTAAATTACTATATAATTTAGTTTATTCATATATATTTTATAGCCCAGTCCCCTGCCTCCTGTATGTACTACATGAATATATCAGAAATAAGTTATAAAAATAGGACCAAAAAATAATCACTTTATCTTGTATATAGAACTAACATAAGTCTACTCTACAGTTAATACTTGCCTGGAGAGTTTTTTAAAAGTTGCTGAGATCTCACATATGCAAAATGAGCTTTTCACTTCACAAAAGTCAATATTTCAATTAAGTGTAAAATGTCTTTCAGAGAAATACACTGTGACCAATTACATAGGTTCTCTTGAAGCTTAAAGAAGTTTAATACCTTACCCATTAATTGCAAGTAAGAACAATGGTGAAAAAATATCTCTGAATCATAGAGAGAATATAAGGTATGAACTACAGTGAATTCATTGCAAGCATTGCAATTCATGGGGATAAAAATATTCGTGCTATTAAAAAAAAAAGAAAAAGATTGATTCTTAATAAGTATTAGTGAATTTTTCAGATAACAATTTACTAGGTACTAAGCATCATGAGAAACCTAACAACCCCAAAACTTAATAAAATTGATCCCAAAAACTCAACTGGAGAAGCATACAATAAATACATTTACAGCTATGCTTTTTTACTATTGCATCAGTATCCTAAAGTTCTATCAGAAAAAAAAAGTAACATTTTCAACAATTAAATTTTCTAAGTAACACTTTAAGGAAAACAAAGTAGGAATAGTTGATTTAGAATCTAATGAGAAAGTGCTTGCCATTCCAAACTTTCATCAATGTAAATGCCAAACTAAAATATCATGACAATATATATATTCTCATTTTTCGTAAGTATTTCTATATAGGTCTGATGAAATTATGTATTCAAAACTGTTTTATAGACACTTATAGACCGGAAATGCAATTGTAAGAACAAATTTGTACTGGGTACATTAAGGATCTCATTGCTTCAGTAAACATAAAAACAGTTAGTGTTGCATTGTAGAAGCATTTGATGCATCATGTAAAGGAAATCAGAACTGGCCTTTTAGCATTAAAATCTTGGGGTGAGGAAAGCAGTGGAAATTGCCCTGGAGGCCAGTCCTGGGCACTGGAGTCTGATGTGTACTAAGAAAGCTTTCCTACTTAGACCAAAACTGAATCATTTTAACTGTGTTTAGCTGGAGAAATAGGATACAATAAGGGCAAGAGCACAAGCAGTTTTAAAATATCTTCACATTTCTTCAGTTCTGGCAATTGTTAGGCTGAACTAATAAGCAAATAAAAGTAATATTCCATTTACAAGTAAAGTCATCCTCATTTGTTTGGAAAAGAATTCTCTCACGCTGATGTTCTGTCACTTTGATAGGGAAGATTATCCCAATGTTGTATCATAATCTCTGCACTATCAGGAAAAAAAAAAGTCAAGAAAGGCTGCAATAAGACTGTGGATCTGGCTCTGTATTTGTAGAATCTCAAAATTCATACAGCTATTTAAAGAGATTATAAATATCCACATAGTAGTGCGGTCAGCCATGTCTTGGTGATAATACCATAGGAAGGAACTCAGCAGTAATGTTTGGTAAACTAATTTTGATTTTTACATACCTTTATTTGGTTTTGTTCTCAGTCCTACACTACATTTTACATTGGTAAAATGATTTATATCATCTGGAGATCCCTACTTCATTCCTCATAGCAACTGCACAATAACTTAGTAAGTATTGCCAAATATTAGAAAGTCTGAGTCATTATTGAGCTAAACTTTATATGACCCGTGGTGGCAACTTTTAATTAAATTCTCTCTGCATTAACAACATTATCTTGCACCATATCTCTCTCAAAATATTATTTTAATGACTTGTATGAATCATGTTATGTAAATTTATTAGATATAAAACTAGTAGGGAACAATGAAATATTCTAATCAAAGCTGTTTTCCTCAGCTGACTTTCTCCTTTCATTCAGATCCAAGGTCAGATTCACAACCTTTTAAAACTTACAATAGCTTTATCAGAAAAAGAAAAAAAAAATTAAATTTATAAAAGTAGTAATAATTATAGTTTGAAAACTATTATACTTTTTTTACAGGATAAGTTCAGCAATATATAAACCTTTATAAAATCAGATGCTTCTACTACTTTCAGCCAGTATCATATACATACTAACCAAATATTGACTTTAAAAGATTCTTTAAAATGTTAATATTTATCTGTTTATTTTATTCAGCATCGTTAGAATGAATTGGATAGTCTTCTGTGTTTATAAACACATATCTTCTTGAGATTATTGTTATTATTCTTTTAATTTGAAAAGTACTTTGAAAATTAACTTGGTATTCCTGGAAACATTTCTGAAGGGAAATTAATTCTGTATTGGCTATATAAAGAGCTAAAGTTTTAGATTTTCTCGTTAGGTATTTCTTACTAAACACATTTTATGTGTAAATTCAGTCTCTTACAGAGTAAGTAAAGATGACTGTGAATTCAATTTTTAGGTTTAGGTACAGGCTTTCAAACCTATAATTTAAACAAATTATGTTTCAACTTATTTTGCATGTGCAATCCTTGTCCTGTGTCCTTTCTCAAGCAATAGCATACCACAGCATACCACTGTTTGGGTAGCTAGGGAGTTCTGTGTAATGAAAGTACATGTTTGAGATTTGTCTGAGTTGTCAAGAATACTGATCCACTTGGACAGCCCTTAAAAACAGATAAAATTGGAATGAGCAAAAAAGGAAATCAAAGCATTTTAACCTCTCTAATAAAAAGTTCCCTGAAAAAAATGTCTGGGGAATGAAGTGAAAGAAGATTTGTGGGAAATAATATGACATTTTAACAACTGCTATAGTGGAGAAGAAAGAACAAGCCCTTGAACATAAAAGACCAGACCTGGAAGGTTGCCCGTTTCCTCTCCAATATTTTCTAGCAAATGCAAACAAATAAAAAGTATCAAACAAATATTGTTTGTTAACAAATATCATTTACCCAACAAATAGAAAAAAAACCTAAGTCTTATAAAAAATTCACGCTCCTGAATCTGTACAGTTAGAAATCTGTGCTACCAAAAGCTCTAAACCTTTCTGAATAGTGCTGCTGCTTCTATTTAAATTCCTTTTACTAAACTATTCTTCTGTTCTGCTGAACATCTGTTGGTACGAATCAATTAACCTTCTATCTGTGGTCTGATAATATATAATGCCAGTATCTGCTGGTTGTCTCTCAGAACACCAGTTTTGTTCATCCAACACTTGGGTAACTGAAAGATAATACAATATTAACATGTGTGACAACAGTTTTCGTTACTGATAGCAGATATTGGATACTGCAGTCTCTGAGTTTATCAGCTGTGATGGAGCCCAATGGAAATATCAAACTTTAAGAAAGTGGTGAGCACCCTCTGCTCCTGGCAGTCTTTACTAGGATGGCTTTGTTTCAAATTAGGGTCCCCAAGAAGTAATGCAGCAGGTCTGTCATATTTTACTTTCTGTCATGGAATGAGCCATTCTGCCTTTTATTTTTATAAATTCATTACCAGATCTAGGTTAAATCAGGCATGCTATACTTCAAAGTTAATATAAAAATGAATTTTAATTGAACAAGTATTTGAGCTGTTGTCTACTGCAGAACCTGGTGGAATCAGTGGAGCTGTGCTGATCTAATACAAACTTTTTCTTCTACTCTGCTTGTCCTGTAAAACAAACAAACAAAAAAAAGCGAAAGTGCTTTCCCTGAGATCTGTGCTGAACAGCAGACCCCTGCACAAAGCATTATCTGATGTACTGCACAGTTGGTGTCCTAAGAGGATTGCTGAGAATGATGAATAATCAATAAATGAAAAATAAATGGCACAAGAATCCAAGCATAGATCATTCTTTACTCAGATTATCTATGCTATAGAGTAACTCAGGACTGTTTTTTTAATATATATTTATTTTTTTCACTTCAAGTAGTGCTAAGCATACCATTGGAACTCAGAAAAAAATTATTTGTATCTCAACTGCAGTGAGAATTTAAGTTAGTGAAGACAGGGGAAAAAGTATTTGCAGAGAGAACATGCACAAATACCTAGTCTCCTATCACATGGTAATATCCATACTCAGGATAAATACATCAATTCTAGAGAGGAATTCTGATTAAAAAGTGCCAAAGCATCTCTTAATTATTAGAGTAGTAGCTTGCATCTCAACAGTTTACTGCAAAGAAGACTGAGAAGAAAATAATAATTTAAAAACTTTAAATTTTATCCTTAATGCAGCTAAAATAATATGGTAGTGCATTTTAAACATGTTACTTTCTCTCTTTCTCCAAATTCTAAGCTCCTGTCAAATTTCTCTTTTCAGACCACTTTGTTAAATGTGCAAAAGGAGAAAAATAATGTCAGCGTAAAAGCAAGGGTGAGCTCACATCATCAAAAATATCTGAGGTTTTCAGCTGTGAAATGGAAACTTCTGAGGCTAAAGAAATGGCTCAGGGAATGTAAAAATGGGTTTTCAAAGCACCTGAGGTTCTTGTACTGCTTGTAACTAGATGAGCACAAACCAGATCTATAGTTGGCCTCATGCCAAACTGGTAGATATCACAAGGAGCTTACTGGGCTTATAAGCCTCCCTAGACTGCAGTAAGCTCTGCAGAAATGTAAAAATAGGGCAAAGAAACTTGTGCTTGTGAAAGGTTTGACCAATGTTAACACTGATAAGAACTGTACAGAGCACAGGCTATGGTTTGCTGAAAGGCTAGAAGGAACTTTAGCCCAAATCCTGCCTGTTATCTACAGCGTGGGACCTGGACACAGGAGATGGAATATCATACAGGTTTGTTCCACGTAACTGAATGGCCATCTCTGTAGGCAAACTGTGCAGAGACTTATCTTGGTAAACATAATCAGTTCAGGGCCATCACTGATATAAAACTGTAGTGCAAAAACATATGACTATGCTGGGAATGATTCCTTTGAGATCAAAATAAGTGACACAAGCAGTTCACGTCATCTAGGATTTAACAGTAATTCTATAATCCAAGCTCCTGGCTGAAAGTTTTTACGCAGAGGAAAAAGCACTGCATATTCTATTTCTGTTTTATGGTACTGGATTAAAAAAAAATCACAAATTTAGTATCCCTGGCACATTGACATATGCAGATAAATACTTGCAAACCTGAGAAGCAATTTAGCAAATTTGTTCGCTTTTTTAACAGCCAAATTAAATATTGAGTTGACCGTGTGCTTTGCCTAAGCTTTCACATGCAGAATAACATGGAGTGAAATAACAGCTTCCTTTGTAATATTTCTTATCAGTAAGAATAAGAGCTACAGAGGATATGTATGAGGGACGAAATGGTTATTTTGTTCTAAGGTCAGTAACCATGCTTTTGAAAACACAGTTCCTTGCATAAAAGATTGGAAAGATAAAGAATATGCTTTCCTTCTATTTGAAAACTTAATACATTCAGTTTTACGTTCACTTACTACACCTTAATATTCATGTATGGGCACACAGATTTAACTCTGATTTGCTAGTTCTTTTAGTTCCTCTTCTGTACTTCTTTGAATATTGATGTGACTGATTGGTCTATTGCCCCAGTAGCTGTAGCTGCTCTGTGTCATGTTTAAATGGATACATGCTCCTTGCTCAAACTCCTCTCAAAGTCAATGTCAACATTTTTTATCTAGCCTCATTGCATCAGACTGTACATTGTGCACACCTGAAGAGGCCTTCTTGTTCTCTGTGGAAAAGCAAATGTTCACAAGAGCTTTGTGAAGAAAAGGCAACAAGGTTATAAACACACGGACCCTCAGACAAAAATAAACATGCGAAGCACTCCCACCAATACGGCAACCAAAACAAAATGAATTTCCAGAGTGTTGGGATCCAAATATGCACGTCATAAGGGGTTGATCTGGAATTTGCCACATGACACCAACAATACCACTAAGTCAGCAGATGATCACTGCAACAGGAGACGAGGCATGGCCATTTTACAAGCCTAGCATATAGCAGTAAGCTATGCAAATGTATATCTCATGTATTTGCAATGCAATCTCAGCAGTTGTATATTTGATTTCAATAAACATGAAATGTGAAAGTTATGCATGGGCAAAATAGACAGTTGCCTAGGGCAGGAGACTACTGAGGGAAATAAAATAGTCATGGCTCTGATGGCGGCTGATGAGGGAGCATTAATGTGACAGTAATGGTACCTCCCAGCAATAGCTCTACCTCACTGATTATCTGGTAAACAACATGCCAGAACACTCTTTTTTCTCCTTCATTCTACCTGCCCCCTTTTGATGGAAATATCCTGCTCCTTTAACTACATAGATCACAATTTTTAAGTAGACTGCGGTGCTGAGAAGCTTTCATTCGGCCTTGTAGGGTATTGGGTAGGCTTAGCACCAAAAAAGCAATTGGTTACAGTGTGGCTACAGTGGAATTGGCTACAGCGTTGGAATAATCTCAGAAAAGTACAGCTAATTCACTCTGAACTTTAGGTATAACTGCCACAGGATAGAATTGTGATCTTGCCTCTTAGGTATCTTGCCAGTCATGGCAAAAGTCATGTAGTTTCAGTCTGATAAGTAGTAACAGATGACTAATCTTCAGAGTCAAACTTACCCTTCTTAAGTAGTGTCCCTTGAATACCCTGCCTTGGACGATGTCTCACTGGTGTCATAATTAACTGACTGGACAGGTGGAAATACCATGCTAGGCCCCTCCCACATCACATCATTGATTTTGTCACCAAAAGTTGTGCTCTCCATGAGAACACTCTTCAACACACAATATATATATCTTACTAGCAAAAGTAAGATTCACTGTCCCATGGAAAGTTCCTTTGGCTCAAATGGCCCAAGAAAAGAGGAGAGGGAGAATGTCAGCTCTGTGAAGGGATGTTCACTAAGATGTGATTGTAAAATCCAGCTATCATTCTGTCTTAAGCTGAGCCATACCACCTTAGTCGTTCTGACACTAGTATATCGATCATGATAACTAGTCACAACCTTCTCTTAATAAACTCAGACATGTATCCTTTAATACTCTGCAGTTAGCAAACCTCAGCCCTGTGTGAGCTAAGTTCTCCCAGCAGCAAAGGCATCCAAACTCATAGAATCATAGAATCATAGAATCCTTAAGGCTGGAAGGGACCTCTAGAGGTCATCTAGTCCAACCTTCCTGCACACGCAGGGCCACCTAGAGCGCGTGGCACAGGACTGCATCCAAGTGGGCCTTGAAGATCTCCAGAGAAGGAAACTCCACAACTTCTCTTGGCAGCCTATTCCAGTGCTCTGTCACCCTCACTGTCAGGAATTTTTTTCCTTAAGTTCCTATGGAACTTTTGATGCTTTAGTTTGTGGCCATTACTTCTAGTTCTGTCCGTGGCCACCATTGAAAAGAGGCGGGCCCCATCCTCTTCACTCCCTCCCTTGAGGTATTTATATACACTGATTAGATCCCCTCTCATCCTTCTTCAGGGTGAACAGGCCCAGCTCTCTCAGTCTGAACTCACCATTAAAGTTACTAAAAGAAAGGAAATGGTGCTTCACTTCTTTGGATAAACTTAACCTTTTGCATGCAAGCACCTTACTGCTGAGTAAAAAACCTGTATAGGCTTGTGTTCAAAGACACGCTTAAACCTGTTAATGGATATGCATGGCTTTAAAAATATGTGTAAATTTAAATTGAAATAACCTATGTGCAAAATAAGAAGCTAAGTATCTTTTAAAAATTCAAATGAAAACCAAGGAGTATCTTTGGAGAGAAAGAACTGACAGCATAAAGCATCATATGCCTGTGTTGGGCTTTGATATGTTCTGGGCTGAACTAATTTTCAGTGCCTAGTTTTGCTATGTTTTGAAATTCTATTCCCTGTATGCAGCTAGCATTGACACCTTGCTTGTAATCAGACAGTAAAGCTCCTTGTAGCTTCTTGAAGATCCCTGGGTGCTAATGCCTGATGGCATGCCCAGAATTTTTCACTTTATTCCTTCAAACTTCAGAGTTTGACTTTTTTGTTTGTTTGTTTTTATTTTAACCTGCAGCTGGATCACTTCCTTCCTCCTCTGAGGACGTAGCCTTAAGAATGGTCCCTGGGGGCAGAGCCATACTTCTACTAAAATTGATGGGGGTTCTGCCACTACGCCATTTAAACGTTAGCAATAATGAGAGATCTATGGTGTCCATTCTATAATATGAATAGACTGTAAAGTTCTTGTCTATTAATTCACCTGGAAAAGAACTGTTTTGAATTTACCACAGCTCTAAGAATATAAGTTTTTACACAGAAGTAAAACATTCTCTCTCATCAGTGAAAGTAGCTTAGTTTCATGAATGTTCAAATATTTTTTAAATATTTTATCATTTCCCCAATATAACTAAGCCCAGGAATTTAAAACACAACCCAGATTTTTGAATCTATCTTTGTGGTGGACATTCAGCAGTTTGCTTAATTCTGGACTGTGATCATATTTTAAAGAAAAAGAGTATACTCAGCTAGATTATATTGAAGATAACCATAGGAGCTGCCACTTTCCCAATGAAAAATGAATTGCTATTAATTTTAGTAGCTGTCCTAAGAATCACTTATCTTTAGCAAAGCTTGGCTATCATCAGTAATAATAAATCAGCTTATTTCACAAATAAGGATTATAAAAGACATGATAGATCTAGATAAAATCAACCTTGCATGTGTGGGTTTCAAGCTACCTGGCCAATCTCTTTTTTTTTTTTAAACTTGTTGTACCTAAACAGAGGTGATAATTAATTAGGAAATATGCAGAAATAAAACTGGATTGGGAAAAGCTGCCACAGAGAAGGGACATCAGGGACATTATCCTCAAGTTTTGAGCTGCTTTATGCTATAGTCTATAAAACATAAATGACCTTGAACAAACTTTCCTATCGAGATGTGGCACCCTGAAAGTATTTGGCTGCAGTTAGAAAAATATGGCCCAAATATGTATGTTGATACCATGTCAATCATTAATCTTCCAATTATATTTTTAAAGTAAGTCAATAATTTTTTAAAATATCACTTGTGGCTCCTTCATCAGTTGCTAACAAACCAAAAACATTAAAGGAAATTAGCTATAAATAATGGGATACTCTAATAATGCACTGAAAGATAGCTTGTCATTAAGATGGACTGCCAAGATGATCTCCGTAGGACAGCAAAGATGCTTGTTGGACCCCTTCCAATTAGTGCCTACTTATTACATGACAGGTAATTACTTATTACTTATTACTTATTACTGGAACAGATGACTCTCTTTGTATGTCTTCTGTGACCAGTTTAGATAGTGTCACAGAACTGAAAGGCATACCTCATTTTCAGTCTTCTTGAAGGCAAGCCAATTAGCAAAAGCATAAGGACATTATATATACAAATGCCATAGTGTATGTGTATGCATGTGTGTGTTAATAAAGTCAAGTTTACTGGAATACAAAAGAAAAAAAAATCCTTCTGCAGCCTAAACCTATGGGAGACTAAGCTTTGTTATGAAGAAAGCTATCACTGTCTGAATAATGTTGCCTTTTTGTACAGATTTCCCTTCCTACATTTGTAATATGCTTGACCTCAATTACAATTTCCTTTTGAGTCCTTTGACATATTTTCAATTAAAGTCCATATCTGGTAGCTCATAGGAGAATATAGTTCTATTTTTCAAAAGAGTTAATTTCTATAGTAATAGATCATCATCTTTCCCGTAACTTTTTCAAATCTACTGTAATAAAAAAAAATTGCATTTAAAAGCATTTTTATATGAGGTAATATAATGTGTTTTGAGACTGCAGTAATATGTGCCCTCCTGTTATTCAACAGATTATTTTAGAATCTCAACATGAAAGCAGCAGTTTTTTTTGAAAACATTTTCATGTTGGTTTACTTGACTGTGCCAGCAGATAATCAGTTACTCTGCATATAGCTAATTTCAAGTTATTTGGAGAATAAAATCAACCTCTTCCAGTTTGTCTTCTTATTTTTTATTAATACCTCACATAACTTCCAATCAGTTTTCACTGTTTTGATAAAGTTCAACCTTTCTGGTATATACTATCCTTATAATTGTTTCCTTCGTGATTCTCTCCAAAAAGTAAATCGGAAGTAAAACCAGACACAGGGGCAAAATGACTGAATAAAGTGGCAGTATAGTAATAAAGCAAGAATTGTTTCTACTTCTCTCCAGAAGAAAAGAAAGATCTACTGATGAAGGTAAGAATGATTTGGGGCTGGAGTTCTACAGATGAGCCAAAACCTAAAATATTTGTAATAACATCATGCTTTCAGTAAGAAGACATATAGAGATATGCCCATCTTTCTTTGTGATTAAAATTCCTTTTCCCATTAAGTGACTGTGACTGTTCTCATAGACGTAAAGAAAAAAAGGCTCAGGAACATCTTGTTAGACTGGGACAGACTGTCTTGACCACATTAAATTTAAAGCATCCCTTAATTTTATTCTATTTATGAACCACATGGAAAAAAAATATAAGGGTTCATAAATAACAAAGATAGACTTTAGGACAGATCGACATCTAGTTGGGCAAAAAACAGTATGTCTAAATCCTAAACAGGAAGTTAAAGGAAAAAAGTATATGACATAGAGACACGAAATAAATAATAATTATTTTAAAAAAAACTTTAAAATACTGGGTTTTTTTTGCCAAACAGGATCTCCACAATTCTTACTCAATGCTGCACATTGACTGCAAAGTTATAGAAAGATAAAAATGTGAGCTTATTATTTTGTGAAAACTAGAAAGCAATGAGCAAATATCATTTCATTTTTCAAATAAACTAAATTAAAAGGACTATTTGATGACCATTTGGATTATGGTATTTCTACATTGACAGGTTGTTGTAATGAAAAACTCATACGGTCTAAGTAATGGAGCATTGTATATGGCACCTAAGTTGAATTAGTAGTTGTGTAATGTGGAGCTTTTAATAATTAGTATTCTTGCTGCAAATTACATGTAATGCTTATTACTAACAGCTATAAAATATATAATTAACATTAATCATACAACAGTTTCTTTTGTCAGTAGTGATGGTTTTCTTTGTATATAATCTCACAATGGGTTTCTAATGTGGATATGCTGACAAAAAGCCTTTTATAGCTTAAGTATTTGGATTGCATTATTAAAATATTTGATGGACTTTGCCTTACTTTTCAAAAACAACCTAACATTAAGAATATGCAGGATAAACACTAGATAAAACTGTGTGCTGTACATTCATGCAGACCAGTAAGGGATCAATGTTATTTTTGCCGTCTTGTTTACTTACCTTACCTTTACTTAGCTAGTCCACTTACCACAAACCATCAGTAAGAGATCAATTAGATATTGAATTACGAAATAATCTTGGAGTTTAATTTAGGCAGATGACAGCTGCAGAAGATAAGGTTTTTTTGTTTGTTTGTTTGTTTGTTTTTTTTTTTTTTTTTTTTTTTATAAATTGAGGTCTAATTACTATTTGGAAAAATTAAAAAACAAAGAAAA
>JAWLRI010000760.1:865694-881020 GCA_034781795.1 Crypturellus tataupa | reverse complement strand
ATGGAAAGCCATAAAAAAGTGACACCCAGTCATATAGATATATTTGTTTTACATGTGTTAAGAAAAAAAAAAAACACCACCACCAAAAAAAAAAAAAAAAAAAAAAGAGAACAGTGTGATAAAGATTTTGTCAGCATAAACAGCAGATGGCTACATCAGTCACGAGTGACAAGTCCTTTAGTCAGCCTTATAGGTGCTCTCCCAGGCACATACTTATAAAATGTGGAAAATAAATCCTGCCCAGACAGTTTACTTGTGCTGTGTATGTTGTATGATATCACAGAGGCTCAGAATAGCATAAGTGAGTATGTCAAACATGCACAAAGAGTTGTAGCAGTATAAAAATATAATTTAATTATCAGTGCTATAAATAAATAGAGAATTAGATATTATATCTTTGGAGACCACTGCTGATACTGATTAAAATAATGTTTCCCAGACAAACATTCATTTGCCATAGAAGAATGCTTAATGCCTTCTATAAGAGGAATTTTACTATGAGGAATTTTGATGAAAGACATTTTTAGAAACTTATGCTGACTAAGCACTAAAGAGACATTCTGGCATAAGGTACTCAGCATTCTGAGACAATCTGAGATTTGCATTTATGCTCACCAGCTCCTTTTCCTGTCAATATGACTATTGAACAGTTGAATACTGATAGGCTTGAAATTCATCTTCTATTAACATTTAATATTGTCACCAAAAAACCTTGGAAGATGATGTCTGAGTAACACTGGGCTACCTGGACAAATAATGGGAAGATCCATTCATCTGGAATGTTCAAAAGCTAATGGGACAGAGAAAAATGAATATGGCTGTGTTGTAGCTCATTAAAACATACGTTGATGTTTAGATCAATACCAAAGTCAAAATTAAAAATCCAAAATATAATAGTTTTTACTTCAGTGCTTTGTGATCAACCTTATTTCCAAAGCAATTGATATCCAGGCGAAACTTCTATAGCCCAACAAAATCAAATGAGATAAACCTATTGGATTTTGTCTGCCCTAGGGCTTAGCACCATAATAGCTGCATCAGTATGAAGATAAATAAATAAATATACAACAACATCACCCTCTTCCTCCCAGCAATTACTAGTGAAAGCAAAACTTAAGTGATGTTATTTGTTGACTCTAGAAAATTAATAAAATGGCAGAAACGAAACATCAATGGGGGTAACTGAAGTTTTCTTAAGAAGAAAATACTCAGCATTACCTTCTGGAGCTCCATCAAAATGACTCCACATACTGAGCCAGTAGAGTGTGTCTCTGTGCATGGATATGTTCTTTCTATGGCTTCGTTGATTCCACGCTGTTATGAAACTCCCTCCCTGGTCAAGCACTGCACTCTGCACTTTTGCCTAGGTTGCTTCTAATTAAAGATTTAAAATGAAATACAATATGGCCCTGCACAAGTTAATTATACTTAGGTGAGAAAGAAGAAATCCATACTGAGATAAAGGAAGAATAACTGGATATATTTTCTCTAGTATGGGTCAGTTTCAGTATCCGAGTCTGTTAAAATAATATAAATTGTTTCTGTTTGTCTAACTGAAAAAAAAAGCTTGCTTAACTGAGCTTGTAACAGGGTAAATGCAATTTAGAAATGCATAACCTTCTTACACATTTTTAAATTTTTAATAATAAAAAAAAAGTACACCATGCTTTTAGCTAATATCACTTGTTACAATCTCTGAGGTGGGAAGACATGAGAGTGCCAAACCTTAGAGGCATTACATCATGATACTCCTTGTACATCATAGGTCATAACTTCCCTGAAGCTTATTTTCTGTAGAGATAAAACCTCATAAGTATTCCAAGGACAAATAAGGACAAATAGTTTGTAAACTGAGGCAGGTTCATTCAAAGACATATGGAAACTGCCAAAAATGTAGATGACTAGAATGATGACCATGAAACAACTGAAACTTCAACGTGCTTTCTATGTTTCCTAAACTATATTGCTAACTATAAGAGAGAGTGTCTTTTAACTTGCTGATCTTACAATAAATCATTTATAATGTAACTGAAAAGCTTCTTTATCCCATAAATTTGTAAATATATATATGTATATATTTCTCCATATTGACATGGTTTCAGTATTGCAGGCAGAATGCCCTGTAGACATATATAAAATTTTAAATACATCCTTTTAATTTTTTTAATAGTGCTTTGAATTTGCTTCCAAACCAGGAGGCATTCTAAAATTAAAAACAGTGAAAATGGAAGTTTTAAACCTCAAATGTGGCTTAAGGCATCCTATCCTTGGAGGACTGAGATTGAAGCTTTATATGTAGAGAATATAGATTGAAACTTTTGAAGCAAGGGGCCTATATTTTTATAAATGATTGCATTTTACAGCTACCAGCATTAAATACATCTCATGCTGAAGCATTTGTAGTGACAGAAAATAAGCAATTCTGATCAAGCAGTATTCAAGTTTAGAAAATAATCAGGATTCTCCTCTGACTAGCTTATTTAAATGTTTCTTAAATAAACAGAATTATCTGAATCGGTCACCTAGTTAATGTCTGAAGGGAACTAGATATTGCAGTTCTAGATGGGAATTTCTACATCATAACTAGTATGTCTGTCTTATAGGTACAGCATCTTATAGTAGGTAAGTTTTTATGATTTTATGAATCACTGATTTTATGAATCCATTATAAAAGCTGATACAGAAGAATGTAGGACAAAAGGAACTTTATGAGTGTAAGTACTTTCTGGAGATTCAGATGCTTTATGTATGTATGCATTTATTTCGAGTAGCCAGAAAAAGAGCTGAAGTCTCACTGCGTATAGCCAAGGTCTAGTTATCCTGCTTCTTATCCATGACATCTTCCCAGTTGTGTCACAGGTGGAGAAAGCAAAGAAGGATATTTTTTTTTAATTGGATTTATTATTTTTTACACTGTAAATGAGGATAGTAAAATACATGTTTCGATTACCAAAATCAAAATATTGGAGAAATAAATATGTAGAATATAAAACATTTTTCATCCTCTGTTTCTTTTAAACAAACTGTTAAAGAGAAGCAAGAGCAGGAACAGGAGAATGAGCTGGGACCTCAACACAGGTCATACCCTTCACTTTTCTGGGGAAGAGATGGGGACAGTGATGGGTTCCCTCCACAGTCCCTGAGTCACCAGACAAAGTATCAAAAGATATTTGCTTCCATTTCTGGCACTCTTAGTAGAAATAAAATAGAAGACAGAGTATGAAAGAGATTATTCACAAAATGAAGAAAAAATAGTGTGGGAGGGATTTTTTTTTTAACCTTATTGGAGGTGAAGTTTTAGGATCAACTGTTGAGGATTTCATATATAAGGGACCAGCACAACAGAAGCTAAGAAAAACCCACTTCAGGAAAAAAAAATAAAAGCTTCTGTATACAGTGATTAACATACTTTTCTAAGAGGTGGACTACTTTTAAACAACATGTGTACTAATTTGATCTGCTCCTCACTAGCAGACTTTAGAGCAATTTAGAGTAGCCTACACAATAACTCAACCAAATAGCTGCCATTGCTAATAAACAAGGAGGAAAAACTGGTTCTGTAATTAAATGTGTTTGATGTTTAAGAACCCAAATCAGCAACAGAATAGGCAAGAGAAAAGCTGTTTGGAAAAAAAAAAAAAAAAAAGGTAGGAAAAATAGGTAACAGAAAAATCCCTGTCATAGCATTGTGAGGATACCTGGCAAGTTAGATTCATCAGAAAGCAGAAAGTTATACATTAGTTGCGATCATGTGGAGCTCCTATTTGAAAGCTTCCAGTAAGCTGGAATCTTTGCTCTGCACTTATCAGGTAATCTGAATGGCTAATGATTACATACTCATTCCATGTATATCTTGTGCCAGTTCTTTTTTGATTACATCAATAGATTTATTTCCCTCATTCACATGCTGTATTTTTCTGTGTAAACTATAAACTCTTCTATTCCTAAATTATTATTTATCACAAATTCATGGGCTACATAATACAATAGTATTCTATCTGGTAGAGACATCCGCACCAGACTATAACCATGATATAAACTTTAGAGCGACTTCGAACAGGAATGATGAATCGCAGCAAATACTGAGAATTATAAGGTCAATTCTGTTATAATTCCCTAGAAATTACCATTTTCCAAACATCTCAATCAATGTATCAGCATTTATTTACAAATGGCATATGCCATGCTACAGCACTTGACAATCTTAAAGGCCTGATTGTGTTCAAAGACCTCCAGTAAAGTCTTTGGAGATATTTTTCTATCTTCATCTGGCAGTTTTTCAGACCCAATCAGTTTAATTCCTATTGAAAACTACATTGAACACAGATACCCTGTCAAGGGAATGAATAGGAAAATTTTGATATATCAGTAACAGCTTGTTATTGCAGCAGCTAAATTCAGGTCCTATTATAATGTTAAACTATCATAATCCATTTGCTTCCATGGATAAAATAAACAATTTGGCATAATCTTTCCTACAAGACTTATAAACTGATGCGTTTTCTTTTAGTTTAGAAATCACACATTTTCTGCCTACATACTTTCTAAAATGAAACATGCAAGTATTGGAAGTTGTAACCTAAAAAAATCTTATAAAAAATTGGGAAAAAAATTCTCTTCAGTGTTATATATACACATTATTTAAGTATATTCACAAATAGTAGCATAGTTCAAGGTCAAAAATATACAAAAGTCCATGTGGTTTGTCTCTTCAATTTCATTAATTATTGAAAAGGAGAACTAGGACAGACAGACACAATAGCTGATCTGTCTGCTTATGAGTACTTTTATAACAAAACAATCTTAAACAATCCTTAAAGCAGTCCCCAAACCACCTCAAGTTTTAAAGTGCTACTTAGATTTTGTTTTGTCAACACTGCAAAAGCAAAATTATGTAGCCAAGACCTTAAATGCATCAAAATATTTAAAACAGAACTATCACTAAAATGACTCAAGCTGGAACTCAACCTTCCTTCTAATTAGATACGTAACTCTTTTGTTTTCTGAAGCACTAGCTCTGCCTTCCTAAGAGATCCTGTGAACCCTTTATTTTTAATAAAAAAGAGAGAAAAAAAATGGTACACTGTAAACCCATTACGTGTCTAATATCACTTGCTATCAATAAGTATTCTATACTTACATTTTAAAAAGAAAAATATTAATTTCTTAGAAAAATGTTGTCTAAAAAATGTTATCTAAAAGCACATATACCAAACAAGATAAAATTAATTAAACATAAATGTTTCTATTGTTTTTCCTTCAGTCAAATAATATGGTATAGTGCTACCTAAAAAGCAGATATCCATGGCCAAATTATAACTATTGCACCTGCACCATCATTCTGCTTTAGCTTCAGATCTTCCTACCTCTAATTTACTGCTATGATAAATTTATAGGGAACAGTCTGATTCTCCCTCATTCTTTATTTTGTTAGTTACACAAGTCACATTCTTTTTATCCTCTCACATTCTTTTAATCCTCTCTCATAAGTCTAGTTCTCCACTTCCCTATAAGAGTTCTAGTCTGCATCTATTTCAATTTTAACTTGTCTTCGTTGATCAAGTTAATGAGAACTGTATGTAGGTGTTCCATGAGGTCTCAGAAGTAACCATACAATAGTACAAATTCCATCTGTCTAAAAAATATGCTTCTCCTAGAGTCAGATTTGTGTTTCTTCAGATTTGTATCACTGTGGTTAACTGACTCGATTAATTAATATGGTCAATGTCTTTGATCCCCTTTCCTTTGCTTCTCTTTCCTAGTTGAATTTATTTTTATAACTCATACCTAAGAGCCCCTTAAAACATTTATTATTAGATTTATCTCAATTTATAACTCTAGTCTACAAGAGCTTTTAGTTCTTTCAGTCCCTCCTGCAGTGCTGAGTTCCTCCATCTTTCTGATTTCAGTCAATATCATCAGCGCAACCATGCTTAGCTCAATAAGCCACGATTATCACTAAAACTCATTCTCAAGTCCTATCCTTTAGGTAATCCACTAGAAAATTCCATTTGAACTTTCAAGTCTCAGTAAAATCCCTTATTATCTTCTTAATAAATATTGTACGGTCTTTTCTTTGTGATACTGCAGCAAATACTTACCTTGGTTCTTACAGATTAAGTCTAATCATTTTCCTAATTTATATAAGACTCAAAAGTACTCAATAGTTCAGCAGTACTGAATATTGGCATGGCATGCCTTTAGCTAATCGATGTTCTATTCTATCCAGTTTGTTTTTATCCAAGTCAATCACATGTGATTTTTTTTTTGTTTTTGTTTTAATGACTAAAATACATTTCTGAACTGCAAAAACTCCAGTGATAAACAGATGATCAAAATAAAATTTGGAAAAGAAAAAATCTCTGATGTGCTGTTCTTTTGAAATGTCATGTCCGTGACATTTCTGGTCATGGAGAAAATGTACCTTTATTTAAATCAATGCAAGCATTTAGAAATGATTTAATGTAATCCTCTGTTTTTTTTTTTTTTTTGTTTGTTTTTGTTTCTGTTCCTGTTTCTGTCCCTGTTTCTTTTTTTGGTTGGTTGGTTGGTTGGTTGGTTGGTTTTTTTGAAATTGTACTGTTATGGCATTTCTATCTCTATAAGAAGTGATGTTCAGAGATTCTCATACCTTCCTGTTTTGACTCATATTTTCATTATGTATGAATTAAACTTTTTACTTGAGGATTGGAAGCAACTCAACAACTACATTTTCTCAGATCAAAATATATTATCCTCATCCACTAGATACTCTGTTGCCTTCCTCAGTATTTCCAGTAGCTGTTCAAACGGTAGCTGCTGAACATCTTGATGTTCTGCATCTTTCTCTTTCTCCAAAGTTGGTGCCAAATATTCCTGTATTCTTTGTATCCTCAAATTCTGTCTGGATCAATCTTACGCTGCTTCATCTTCATCCATCAAATCCGAGCATTAAAAGAAATTAATATTTTTCATGGTTGGACTAGATGACCTCTAGAGGTCCCTTCCAACCTTAGGCATTCTATGATTCTATGATTCTATGTATCTCTAATGAAACTAAAACTCGACCTAAGTAACATGAGTATTCAGATAATTGCATAGCCCAATTGTTGGAGCACTCCAAAATTACCCTCCACCCAGGCCATAAAAACTTCACTTTCTAAAATGTAATGCAACTGTTTTTGTATTGTACTGGGTTAAAAAGTATAAACAAAGACAACATTCTTTATTTACATGCTTTGTGATTGTAGTCTAATTTATAAAATGAGCAAAAAATTGCAAAGTGGCAATCTGGCCTGGAAAAACTACACTGGTCTGCATATTTTTCTGTTTTTTTTTTTCTTTCTTTTCTTTCCCCTTCCTCAAGGTGCTTATGATTGATCAAGTTCAAGCAGTGGTGACAATAGCATGCTAGTCTTAAGAACTGTAAAAGTTCAGATTTTAAATTTGCCATGCTGATATTAACTATAAGCACACAGCCATTTCTTGTTAATTAAAAGGATGAATAACTATTGAAAGAAACTAGAGTTAGAGAAACCTGCTGTGAAGTAAGAGGTTATAAAGCCTGCAGATATTAAAAAGCACATGAGGCTGCATGGATGACACCAGGGTTAATGCAAACCTTCTAACCTCTAAGTAAATTTATGTCTGACAAAGCTATCAGCAGAAGAAATGGATTAGCTGGCCTTGTATTCCTTCCTTTTAAGCAATAAAGGTTCCTTTCCTTTCCTCATTATTTTTATAGAGGATATCTTCAGGCATATTTAAAGGCTCAGCACATGAGTAATTAGGTAAAATTCCATCCCCTCTATTTCACATATGGCCACAACAGTTCAATCTAATAAATTTCATTCCTACACCAGAATAGTAGTACAAGCATACAGCAGGCCATTCAATACCATTTAATTTTGGATTCATGTTATATTCATTTCTTCTATACTGGGCTAGGCAGTGCATACACACACACACATACACACAATTAAAAAAAAAAAAAAAAAAAAGCAGGCTATTAGGTTACAGTATTAGTATTCTAACCAAAAAGATGAACTGTGAACTGTAGCATCAAACATCTATTGCAGGTGTACAAGGTGCCTACAGTGTCTTATTCCAGATGCAATCATGATTTACAAGCCTTTGACCACCGCAATAAAATTCTAAGACATAGACAAGTTCATTTATACTTGTTAACAAATGGCCATAAATCTAGCCTTAAGATCTGCAGAATTCTCAGGTGTTCGCAAGATGAGTATTATACTGCACAGGTATTAAAAGCATTAATTAAAAGAAAAATA
This sequence comes from Crypturellus tataupa, assembly GCA_034781795.1. NCBI lineage: Eukaryota > Metazoa > Chordata > Aves > Tinamiformes > Tinamidae > Crypturellus > Crypturellus tataupa. The sequence continues at coordinate 872,750 of JAWLRI010000760.1, read as the reverse complement.
AATCAAATAATTTAAAGTATGTGTTAAACTTAGATTTCTCATAAGTGAGGATACTCACTCAAACACTTATGCAATGCTAGAAAACATACATTCTTGATAATTAAGATAATTAAAACAGTGGAGAAGTGGCATAAAAAGCATACATAACTTATACACATTTTTTTTGGAAAGCAAAAGGGTATTCAAAAGCATTCTTGCAAAAGAGAGAAACAGCAAATTCCCTGCTGTTTAATGAACCCTTCCTTCTGCCAAGGGTCATGTTCCCGGATTAAAAAGTGCTGTGGTAGAGTTCCTTGTTCTATATAACATCTTAGTGTGTGTGTGTGTGTGAGAGAGTGTGTGTATGTGTAAGTGTGTGATAGTGAGACACAAGCACAGGTAGCTCATCACTGTATCACTGTATTTAAGCAGCTCCTTGTTTCTGAAACAGAAGCAGAAAACCAAAATAAAGGACAACAGATAAACAAGCAGCAGATGAATAATGACATAGCTAGGAGGTCTTCCAAGGGCAAGGACAGATTCATTGCAAGAAGGTCAAAGTAGCATTTTTCTTGTATGACACAGCATCGTGATTGGCATGTGCCCACAAGTCAGCAGATATTACCTGTAATGAAAGCACGGATGACATATGCACATATCTCCGTTAGCTCTTTATCATCTCTTTCAGAATGATAGATAGATACACAAAAAACTGAACTATAAGGAATGTAGTCTAACCACTGGCTTTGTTATAGTTGCCTTCAGTGCAAACAAAATCTGCTGGTCCTCACGTGCAAAATGCCTCAAGGCATCACGAGGTATGGAATGCCTCCTAACAAACAATATTTACCTAATATTTAAGTTGTGAAGCTGCAAAGATATTATTATTTTGCTGCATTACCTTATCAACCATAATATTTACTTCTTGAGATTCACGAGCTGCATAATCAACCCTGGTAAAGATGATGACATGCATGGAATTCCTGGGAGAGGTCAGAGCTCCTGAGCCTGTGCAAAACCTAATTGCTATGCCAAAGATGGACAAAACCTGGCAGTACCTATTTAACACTTCTTTTACACAGAACAGCAGTTGACCTAAAACCTACTGAAGTTAATAGATATCAGTGAACCATGGTAAAGGCTCTCAGTGTTGAGGCTGATTTCTTGTACTCCTGTCTATGCTTTGAAAAATCCTTAGGAACTTCTTATTACTGAGAACAGACCTATGAGTAAAGACATGTATCTTGCTAGGTTTGGTCCTGGGGACATAAGCTGTATGCTGTACATATGCCAATGATTCAGAGCAAGACATTTTGTTATTTGTGTCAATTTCCATGTGTATAATGGCAATATTGACACCAGCCTGTATCAGAACTTTTCAAAACATTGAAAATACATTGAATAAATTTTATATAAAGTAAATTTCTGAGATATTACTGTTAACCTCATTACTTCCAGCAGACTCCTCTTTTATGAAGAATTACAAAATGCAGTAAATTCCTCTTGTAAATATAAGAAAGAAAACAATTCAGTAATTTTATGTAAGCTACATAGGCTTCACAATTTTCCCAGTGTTTATCCATAAATATAACTGTTCTTTACTTGTTTATGGCCAGTCAAAAGAACAGTGAACCACCACCATTAATTAAGTTTACATTAATTTCCTTATTTTAGAGAATCAGAGGATTTTTAAAGAAATTTGAAAAGCTATTTCACTCAGTACCCCATCCAGGCGGGTTTTGCTTAACTGAATGATATCTCAATTCTTGATTATATCTAAAAATACACTTTTCAATATATAGTTCAGCCATACAAAACACTTAATGAAATACCAATTGGTTTTACACATATCTGCTCTTAAAATGCAATATTTGTTTTTTTATAGGGGGAGGCAACTTCTGTAGTGAGTCATTCAGCATTTAGAGTGCTCTTTTACTTCTATCTGTGCCACATCACAGAAACTTAACAAAATCTACATTAATAAAAGTTTTAAGAGAAGTATAGACAAATCTTACACACTTCATGCACTTGGGAATTTATAATTAAAATAACTGAATAAGAGCAAAAAATATTTGATAGCATCTCAATTATTTTGGTTTGATAGCATCTTGTTATTTTGGAAGCATTAGAAGGAAATAAAAAAATCTTACTAAGGTTCAGGGAGAATAGAAAAGAAAAAGAGTCTTTCTCCTTTCCCTTATTCCTGTGATTTGTAGAAGTTAAGTGAACATTGTTCTCATGTCTTGATAGTCTTGATAGACCTAGAGCTACTGGAGGAAGTCCAGAATTATGCTTGAAAATTCCTCATTAATTGAGAATTTTATGCATTGCATCAACCATTTCTAAGTACTGTATACTTACTTTTCCTCCTTTTCAACGCATCTTTCCTACTACTGCTCTTGTAATATTTTTTGAGTTACATGACATCCGTAACTCCTTTATACCAGCAATGAGTTGCATGTCATGGGCATTAGGCATTATAATAAATAAATCCAACTGAAAGCTTCAAAAGCTTAGGAAGAGTTCCCTATCACCTTCACTGACAGCAATCCCTCTGTTAGAGAAAGCATTCAAAGAGTATTTTCCATTAATGAAATGTCTGTTCAGAAATACTCTTAATACCCCACTGAGAACAATATGAGCATCAAAGTATTTCAGTACAACTCAGTACTATAAATATCTTATCCAAGATAAAAAAAACATATTTCACCAAATGCTTTGTGATATTTCAGAACCATTTCTGATATTGATGCTATTAACATACATACAAAAAGTCTGTAACATACAGCTATTTTAATGTCACAACTTCAAAGTTAATCACGAATGGAGTTCTCATCAATATCTTCAAGTGAAAAATAAAGTGAAATGAAATGCAGACATAAGGGTAAGCCTTACAATTCAGATGGATTATTTTGAATCAGTATCGCTTAGCACTTTATAAAAGAAAAGAGCTCAAAGTTCAGCAGATCAATCTTAACAACAATTATTGTGTGCTGAGACTAAAAGATAGATGGCAGAATATCTATTTGCCTCCTTTTCTGAAGAATAGGATGTGATGACAGGTCTTGTTATGATATTTTGGGATAAGATGCATAAGCATGATTTCTTTCCAAACACAAAGAAAGTTCAGATGTATCCCAGGATATGCTCAGCACTTTTCAGGAATGGAGGATTAGCCTCATCTTTGGGTCAGCTCTTTAGACTGCTTTGCATTTGAAGGGAAGATAAATAGAAGGAAATAAACTGCAGTTGGAGGTTTTAGTAAATCTTTTTTCATTTGCAAGTTTAAAATTTCCTTGGAATGCACAGAATCCAGGCTCTACATAACAGTACAGAATGGTAAGCTAACAAGAACTTCCAGTAACTCAAGACATGAGTCATAACAAAACAGGGTTTTTTAAATAGTACATGTTGATTTGTATTACATGTTGGCTTGCCTTTATTAAAATACAAATAGTATCATGTAATCATTCCTGCCTTAAATCCTTGGCACTTAGATAATAAAATATGCTACTGAGCAAAACAATGGAGTTGAAAAAATAGGGCAAAATACTAGTCCTTAAATCCTGGAAGAATCACTGTTATGGATGCAGGAGTTTAAGATAACCAGAAGTGCAGGAGTCTGTTAGTTATAAGCCTTACTGTGAACTTCTGGGACATCTAGTCATGAGCAGGAATTTGTACTCTAACTCAGGAACAAAGAATAAATGGTTTGGTTTTTTTTTGTACTTCCTCACACCTACAGACAGGTTTAATTGCACTACCAAATGCAGTCCAACTAGTGTAGCAAACAATTCCAGTTTGCCTTAGCAAAAAAGTCCCTTCAGTAACAAAAAGTATTTCCATGCCAGGAAGCAGAATTACTATCACAGAGTTTCTAGTCAACAGCTAAACTTTGAAGAGTTGCATAAGGAAAGATTGATTAATTTTATTAACAACAACAAATCTACAATTTCTCACATTAAAAATTCACAATTTTTTCTCCAGCTCTCAAGTCTATTTTCTGGATGAGTTCATCAAACCTTTTCAGATGCTCTGATGTAAGAAACAACACCTCAGCTGCAGTCTAGTCTCTCCCATGTGTTTTACGTAATCTTTAACTCATATACTGAATCTACAAAATGCATTGCCTATCAGGTTTTATCTCTTATCAAAATTAAAATGTTCTAAAAATCAGAATTTTTTATTTTACCTTTCCAATCACAAAATATCCCTGAATAGTGCTTATCTAATTCCTTCATTAGCTCCAGACACCTTTATCCTATCTGCAAAACTTAAAAAATGATCTAAATATTGCTCATTTTTAACCAATTCAATTCCTGGGCTAGTATATTTGGTCATTTACTAAAATAATTTTAGTTTGTGATTAAGTATTGTCATGATAATGACAAACATTTATTTTTCTAAAAATAACAGTATCTTTGTAAATCTATTCATTGACTTTCCATTGTAAACTCAAAACCAGGAATATAATCTGTGTTTGCAGCTGCATATTTCCCTGATTTTTATATTAACTTTTCTTTATATATTCAAGGCAACTATTTTGAAAGAAATATCAAGGTTTGCTGGGTCAAAAAGATAATGGTGTCAGTTATGATGTCATTTTCAGATGCAAGCACTTTAAAATAACATAGCAGCTGTAAAATGCAGATTGCTTTTGTAAACACATTAATGACTGGCACCTATGTTATTCAGCAACTCCCTAGCTAGTTTCTGAGAAGGCTCTTTGCCAGTCTAGGAGATGAGTGCTGGCAGGCAAACACTAGGAAAGAATATGTGTAAAGGTATGATTCTCATTTTGAAATGCTTCACCTGTGATTAAGAGGTGGATAACCACTAGCTCAGCTCTAAGCCCAATTAGCTTTGCAAAACAAAACAATAAAGTATCCATTGTGAAGGCAGCTGTGGTGAGCTTATGACCCTGGTGAATTAAATAGCTTCCTGTGGCTTTCTCTTCTGTGAGCTAAACCTTTGTTTCATCATGCTTAACTCAGCTGAAAGCAAGGACGGAGTTCCAGGATAAACCAATAAAAGGTGGTCTGCTAGTGTAGAGCCTGTCCTTCTACACCTGTGTGAAAGGGAGACTTTCTTAAGTGACACAAAATTTATTCATATGTCTTTTCAAATAAACAGAGAACACTTACACCATCCATATATATTTATATAATTTTTTTTATCTTGCAAAGCTGAAATGTCTTAGACAAGCGTTTGCACTTCCTCCTAACCACAGCTGAATAAGCATTTCAAAGTGGGAATCCTTTTACACCTACTTTCTGGCTACATGTATAATAGCACCAAATAAAACTACTGGCTTAAAGTAGCTGAACTGCAGTGAACATAGATTCACCATTTCCCAAAGTTCTTCTAGGATGGATGTTTAAATCTTCTCTGAACCTTGATGAAGTTGATGGCTTTATAGAAGATTGTTGACATCCTCACACAAGCTTTGTGCTTTTGGGAAACTATCTTTTATCCCCTTCTCCCTACTCTGCTTAAGGGTTCAGGCACTAAGTTGAATTATGTTGGTTGTTGCATTCAGCTAAGGGTTGCCTCTGAGAAAAAAAAAAAAAAGTCATATTCTCCTACAAATCATTAAAAATATCCTGTCAGTGACAGATCTCTAAATCACTTTTTTTTTTTTTTAGGCAAAGTTGAGTATACTTTCATTCAGTTCCCTAGAGGTTTGTGACCAATTCGAAACTGTTTTTCAATAATATATAATAATATTTTCAAATGCATTTTTCAATATGTATTAAGTTATTTTGATGAATTAACTTAATAATTAGTATTTTCAGACACTTTCAACTTTATTAACATTTGCTGACAATTCCTTCTTCAGAAATTACATACAAGAATTGAAAATCCTTATGTATCCTCCACACTCTGAGGTGGAAGACATTGACTCTTGAAGAAGCAATAGAACAGCTATTAAAACTGTACAGAAGACAGACAGGGATGTATTGCTTTTATGACTTTAGCTTCTTTCTCACACCCTCATCTCACAGAGTACTTGCAATGCATGCGCCTGATTCTTACCTCAATATGCAGATGCAGTTGATTTAGACTGTAATCTCTTGGGAGTGCAATCTTGACTGCACTCCCACTGCATGAATATTTTTACTATGCCGTATTACAGTCAAATCACACCAATTGGGAGCTGTAGTCCCCTGTAGTTATTTCAGAATTCGGTGTCCATTACCACATGCACATTCTATTTCTCAAAGCATTTTGGAGTTTGGAGCCAGAAACTGGCTTAATTCTGAACAAAACATCTTTTATTTCTCTATGTATGTATACACATACATGTACATATATGTGTATGCTTGTGCACAAACAGCTTTGCTAATTTTTTTATGAACAGCTTTCAAATTGTACAGTTTGCTGTTTAATGGTCAACCCTTCAATGACAAGGGAAGGTATGTGCTTCTGTGCCTCTTGACAGTTCATCCAAAATTTGAGGATCTCTCACTTATTATTTATAGTATGATTAAGAAAGCTATAGGTTTTTATTTGCAGATATTACTATATTTTAGTCTAGTTTTCATTTATTTATAATTTAAGGATGTTTTCTTAGTTAAGGATGTTATATTATTCAATGTGTTCAAGCTTATTCTTATGGATTGTGGAAAAATGTTCTTGAGGAAAAGAAAAAGGGAAGAGCTATAAAGCTGATCTTATTTGTGGTGAGATTAAATGGATAAAAATATAACATAACTCATCCCTTACTCACAACTATGCCAGACACTTTTTTTTTTCCTTTTGGTGCAAGAATGGTCATGTAGCACAGTCCTTGGAACATATATAAGACACACAGGAGATAGTTGTACATAAGATAATCAGTAGTGATGGATCATGCATTTTTTGGCATAGTTTCACAAGACCACAGTGCAACTGAATGTAGGAACTGACTGGATTAATGGTTCAGTGTTGGGGGATGGAAGTACATATATTGGGACCTGCGACTGCGCAATAGGGGCTGGGGTGAACTCGTTTCACCCCTGGAGCCAGCTCATGGCCTTTCCATCACCTTTCGGCTGGCACCTGCGCAGTCGGGGCTGTACAGGGGGGTCCCTCTGC
>JAWLRI010000760.1:855355-865594 GCA_034781795.1 Crypturellus tataupa | reverse complement strand
TTCCAGAGGGGTCGGGAAGAGATCCCAGGGGAGAGTGAGGAGCTGGGATCATAGAGGGAAAAGTTTATCGATTTATAGTTCAGAGAGTCTCATCTGATCCAGCAGAAGATACTAGTGCAAGGACTTTCACACCAGAGATTCCTGTTACTAACCAAGCAATAACCAATGAGCCAGTTCAGTAGTTTCAGTTCCACATGTCTGAATTACGCTATTCAAAACATCCCAGTGAATTGGTTTTAACAAGCGCTCTGAGCATGTCTGTCAACACTGCCTCTTACCATAATCTCCACCATGCTTGAGTGACACAAAGGAGATGTTTTCTATTGTAACATGTAAAGAGTGACCTACAGTACACTGCATTATTGGCATTTCAGGTACTTGAGCTTGGATGTGGATGAAAACATGAAGGGAGCTCTTATCTAGGGAGTGGGTATGATAAAAAGCCTATGATGGTCAATACTGCAATATAATTTCAGTATTTCAGGAATCTGACATTATTTGGGGCAAGGGAAAATGATTATCTTTGATAAATACAGATAATTACTTTTCCTCTTCTACATTTCAAATATCTTAAGCCACAACTTTTAGTGCTTCTATTCTTTTAATTTATGCTGTACTAGGAATACATATATAGTTGCTGTCTGTCAGCTATTAAGCTCCCTGCAGAGGCTGGTAGCTCCTGAGATGTCCTGAAGAATATAAGCAATAATCTGACTTTTGGCTAAGAACATGGAGTATAACATGCTATATGGTGATTTAGCTTTTAGAGCACTCTAGGGTCAGTAATGGATTACACCAAAATAGAAAAAGAAAAGCCACCAAAAAACAGGTGATTTTTTTTTCTTGTTTCCATGTTGATATTCCATTTCTTTTTATTTTTGTTCATTTCTCTTTATTATTTATATTTTTCAAGGGATATATTTCACTTGTGGGATATATATTTCTTAATCACCTTTTCTTTCTGTAAGACAAGCACTGGCAGGTGGCATTTTTAAGACAACAGTTGCTATCTTGCAAATTTATTTGTGTCAGATGATGAAGCTGATTTCTCCTATTCCAGGCTAAGTCTGGTATCTTCAGGGTTATCCCTCAGTCTTTTTCTGCTTCTTTTGCTGTCTGTTGCACAATTTTGCTTTCTTCATAGTGGATTTTTTTTTCTCATTTGTTTTTCTTCATTGTTTCTCCTTATGGGTGGAAAGAGACTTGGAGAATGGAGATTTTGATTGCTTTTTATTAATGTTTTTAAGGAAATACAAAGTAAAGCAATATTTAAACAACACAACTGGTTAACTCTTTTTATTTTTTTCATGTTCAGCTAAAAACTATGTAAAAATATTTGGAAAGCTGCTCTTCTTGGGTTAGGAGAAATATTTTTACAGAATGGCAAAGCTTTTGAATTTTGAATTCAGCTTTGTCCTTCTCTGTATTACTTGCAAAATTTTGGTCAACTTCATGTGAGTTAATTTTATTCCCAAGGTCGTATTCTAAACAAAATAAGTTCTAAAACATCATTATCACTAGTTTCCACAAATATTTCTGTATAAGTTATTTTCTATCTATAAGAATGCTTTATAAAAGAAAGCCTTCAAAAGCTTGTGAAAAAATAATTGTAATGGTCTTTGACAGAACAAATAGTGTAGATCTCTTAAAGATACTTTCATTACTTTCCTGTTTATAAATTATATTGTGATAAGAGCAGGGAGCAGAAAACGATTCTCTATAATGTAGGAAAGTACTTTCAGTGCTGGTAAATAAATAGCCTGATAATACAAAACAATTTTGCATATCCAGTGGCTGAAGGAATAATATATACCTGAAAAAGGTTACAGTTCACTGCATTACATTGTGGCATGAGAAAATTAGCCCTTTGGAAACACAGCAAAGGAATTAATAGACTGAAATGAGTTAGCATAAAGAGTTTGTCATCAGTTATGAATAATGAGTACATTTTTCAACTAATCTCTTTCATAAATAATTTCTGAAAAGAGAAAAAAACACTTCACTAAATTGTTTACTCTGAACAGATCAGAATGCTAACTATTCTTTGCCCAGTTGTTCCCTGCTCACTACTATTTCTTACTACTATTGTAAGCAGTACAGAGAATTAGAAAATACATTTGCAATTTATTTTGCAGTACAATTATAAATGTCTGATATTCTATTGAAATGGCATAGGTTAAATACTGTACTTAAATTGAGTAATAATTGTTCCAACTCACCCAATGTTTGTAGTATTTTGTTGGAAACCAGTAGAAATAATCCTTTTTCATCAGCATCATCTAGGCTTTTCTTCATTGCCATTCCCAAATAGGGATATCATATGTTTCTAGCAAAATGGAAATTTGACCATTTGGACTGATTGATAAAACACCCTTAGGTTACAAAGAGCAAAAAGACATAAAAAGGAAAGAAACTTCTTAAATACAGTTGATTATTTAATAATTGTAACCAATAACACATTTGATTTAAAGAACAAACACATAAATAATTAATTTCAGAAGTCTACCACTGCACAAAAAAAATAATGATGGCACAAGTCACTAAGTTTTAGACAAAAAAGACAAATGTTTTAAAAATTAAGTGGGTAAGGTTATGGCACGGGCACAATATGCTTTGGAATGGAAAATATGTGCATATGGCAATATATATATTTTTTAATCTCTACAGCTTTTATTTTACAGTAAAAGCAACTGTAAGGACAGGGAAAATTATATTTTGAATCAGCTGATTTGATCTCTGGGATCTGGAGTAGAAAATTCTTAATCCTTGACAGCCTACTTGACTTGAAGAATTATGCATTTTAGTTCTTCAGCATCTCTTAACCCAAAATCCAATCAATTTAATTTTATTTATAGCTTCTGTGAAGAAAGTGAGGAATATTTTATATAACAACGTGCTAGGTATTTTGAACACTGCAAACATATAAACAAACAATAAAATACAGAAACCATTAGTGATTAATCAATGAACTGAAGCATTACGCTGGTAATAAGAAGGTTTAGGTGTAGAAAAAATACCCAAACTGCAGAAGTTTATCTGACCATTCAGAAAAGAAGGCAAGGCCTTCCCAATGGCATGGTGAATCTTAGGGCAAAATTTCTTTCCAATATTGTGTTTGGTGACAAGTTTGCACATGACATACAAAACACACTGGCATTTAAGAAAAAAAGATACACCATAGCCTTCAGAGACACAAGGTCACTTTTTCTAAAGCCTCATCACCAATTCCTGTTGCTACCTAATTCTTGAGGAAAACTCAAATTTAATCAAAGCTACAGAAAAGAATATATCAGTCATTTGTATAAGCTCCCCTGCAAGGCAGGCTATTGAAGTTGCAGTATGATTTTTGATTATTAAATCACTGCATAGAAGGAGCTGCAGCAATGATGAAAATAATGACTGTTCTGTCAGTGATCTGCTACGGGAAGGAGTGTTAACACATACTTAAATTCCCCAGCCAGGAGTGAGCACCTTGAACATCTTGTCTCATTCTGTGCACACACTGTTATATTAGTGTGGTATACAATTCAAGGTATACTTTAAGGTCTTTCCAAGATAAACTCCTACACACTAGAAATGAGGTTTATGAGGTTTATGTAGTTAGGAGTTATGAGATATTTACCACACACCCACGCAAAGATGTGTGAACCTTGGTCACCTCTTTGGCTCATGTCTTCCTGTTCCCAGGGATGTGAATTATGCAAAATCCCTCTTGCCAGGGCATTCCTGCTGTTCAGTTGTACAACATACTCATAGCATGAGAGTAACACACAAGCTCCTGACAACTAAGAGGTAGTCTTATAATAGCAATTGTGTATCTTCATTCTAGATATAATTATTAGCTTCTGTTCTGGTTGCATAATCCTGCAAATAATTTTAAAAATACATTTTGCCACTTGTGACTCTTTAGCTGGGAACTTCATATTACTGTAAATGAGAAATGCATTCTCATAATTATTAGCCACCCCAACAGTGTCTGTTTTCAAATTTTAAATGCAGAAAATTTATATATTCTCTTTTCCATAGAATTATTTAATAAATATATTTAGCAATCCTCTTTGCAATGTTCCAGATTTAAAAGCTCAGAAATATCATTTTAATTTAAAGGTCATTCATTCTAAGAATCTATGGTTATTAAATAAAAATATTTTTATAACAAAAATATGTCTCTTGTAACAGAAGTATATATATACTATATAAACATATACTAGAAATCAATGTTCATTTTTGTATGTCCATAGTTCACATGCTATATTCTGAAAAGACAGAATATAAAGAACTGTCTATTTTTGAGAGAAGCAATGGGACCAATTTAAGAAGTGAAGGTAGAAATATGGTCAGAAAAAAAAATAAAAGACTCATCTTCAGCCTATCAAAAGAATGCAAGGTTATACATCTGGGGAAAAAGAGTCAAAAACAAGCCTCCACACAGGAGAACTATGGAAAGCTGGAATGCTTAGAAAGACCTAAGGATAGCAGTATTCAGCAAAATCTCATAAAAGTTTGCATTTCATTAACACAAAACATAATGCAATTCAATTTGGCAAATTTGTCAGAGATTGTTTATTGAATCTTAACATACTGTAGTGAGATCCCACTTTTCCCAAATGTTCGTCACTGCAGCATCTCTGTTGTGTAGAGAGTCTTTATATAGACTTTATGTGGGGGACATTAATATTCATATTACAGGTTTATCACATAAAAAAACGTAGAAAGAGTGAGTGGCAACAGAATTTCACTGAAGAAAAAAATGTTCAAAAGGGTTTTTGGCATCATCTGTCATCAGGCACCTGTATAAGAAGAAAAAGCTTACAGTTTGTAGATGGCTTTCAAATAGAACTGAAAGTGTAACAAGCCAAGATTTGAAGGGAACAGAACAGGTTATCCAATAGACTAGCCCTCAGAACAGCTGTTTGGGATGTGATTAAATGTTGGATTTAAAATAGATTTGCACCTTTTTACAACAGGTATGTTGTATTTACTCACCTTAGCCACCTCCTCTGATTCCTTTGTTAAATGTCCTACAACATGTACTCCATTTTTCTTGCTAAATTGCCTTGCACAGAAAGTAATGAACTCCTGCAATACTTTAAGATTAAATCACATGATATATCTGATTGAAATCATGAAATTTGGGGGATGTAGGAGGTTGTTATTAAATTAGTGCTCTGATGCAACCACACACTGTCAGGATCCCTTTGTGCTGTACATTGTATGAAGGACATTTGTCTAAAACTTGGCAAATGTAGATCCAAATAGAAATACATAGTTTTCATTTAATTGTCTATCTGCATTATGACTGGTCAAGATATTTTTGATTTGAATGCAAACTAAATATTGGCAAGAAAATTCATGTAAAGGAAAATATGATCTGTTTACAATGAAAGAAAGAGAAGTTTTTATTTTATTTTATTTTATTTTATTTTATTTTATTTTATTTTATTTTATTTTATTTTATTTTATTTTATTTTATGTGATTAAATAAATTCTGGAAGCTCCATAAACCAAATGACGTAAATATTTAGAGATTGATGAATGTTTGGACATTTTAGCATTAGATAAATAATTTCTGTATCTGTTAAGGTATCTAAAGTTAACCATTGTATTGCAACATTTCTGAGAATATATACCATTATTGCAATGGATCACAGATGAATTATTTGTCAATGCCATTAAAGAAGACAGGAGTCACATATGTGGATGAATAGAGCAGAGGACAAAACCTCAGAATAAATAAAGATACTAAATTACTTAGGATCATGATAAAATGAAGTCACAGCTAATATATTCTGACCCCAAATCCTGTAGAATAAAATCCTATCTTTCTATAAAATATAAATATACACAACAAATTGGCTCAAGGTATGCCTTATTAAATATGGTCATTATCATCTTAATAAGATGAAGATTTGTATGTGATTATTACCTATGAGTATAAAGTTTCTGAAATTACCTTATCTAGTATAATAATTTTCATCATTTGCAGACAACCAAATTGGAAATATTGAAGAAAAAATAGTCCTGTTAACAAAGCAAAAGAGCTATACTGTAAATATAGATGATATAAAAAAGAAACAAAGACACAAATCTCTTAAAGGAGAAATCAATACTATTGATACTAGAATAAATGGAATTACACCATAATCTCATTCCAGCAACTTATTGCCTAGGAAATGCGGTTACATCAATATTCTCCAAATGTGATTTTCCAAATAGTATCTTGTGATGGATGAAGCAGTTTCTTCTAAGAAACTTTTTGATTTAAAGAAAAAGGAAGAAGTATGAGAGAGATGCAATAAAATAATCTAGGGGTTAAATTATCTAGAGATACTGAGATAAATACCTCAAAGCATAACTTTAATTATACAGTGATACAGAGAAAGTCAAAAAGAAACTGAACAAGGCTATGTAAGGACCAATTCTTTTAAAGTTATTAATGCTATAGCCATATTTTCTGTTGGTAAGTGAGCTTAAAATAGACTGAAGTAGAACCACTTCAATTATCAAGAATATATTGATCTCAAGAATGTGAGAGGGAGGAATATGGAAGGAAGAGAACAAATATATATATATATATAAAAGATATTTTAAAAATATTCTTTTGTATTTGATGCAAATTTTATTTGCCACACTTATTTAGGTAAAATTTCTACTAACTGCTGCAGTAACTTCGATCTTGTGAGGACAGTAGGATTCCTGCTACCCAAACCAGTGACATAAGAAATATCTTTGATGATAGCCTGAAATTGATGAAGTATGAGAAACCCTTTCACTGGTTAGTTGTCAAATGATTATCATTACTGCTTCGTGGGACAGCTCACTAGCTTTTTTCTGGGTCTGCTGTCTTCCTATGTAATTAGAATATACTCCTGTTTAATTAAAGACATTTTTTAAAAGATATACAGAAATGATTATTAAATGTACTCAGGCGATAGCTATTTAAAGTTATTTACAATGAATAGGATTTGCTCTCATATGACATTTTTGAGCATTACTTATTCAGTGGATGTTGCAATCCATTTTTGTCTCCAAATTCAGCTATATTATTCTAAAATTTAAAACTGAAAATCTGTTTAAGCACGGTAATAAAAATGGTTTGTTCCAGACATTTCTGTCACAGTTGAAGTTTCTCAAGGTTTAATAGCCTCAATTTTCTTAATATTATATCATCAATCATTGAAATCTCAGCTGAAAACATCTGAAAAAAATGAAACCATTGATGCTAACTCTACATTTAAAACATGTTTCCATATGCAGCACAAAAGTGCAAGTCCAACAGTTCCAAGCAGATATGTCACATGTATCTTCCTGTATTATTAACTCTGGATGCTTAATTTTATCCATTCTCTTTCCCTTCCTTTCTTGCATATAGCTTTATTTTTTGAGTCCTTGTGACTCTGTGAGAAGTTTAGGTCCTATTCCCAGGAAAGCTTCAAAAGGCATCTTTACCTCAAATAAAATTCAGAAAAGATGACAAATGTCTACCAAGTCAACAATATCAATATCCACATAGCTGCAGCTAAAAAGTATAACTAGAAGAATTTAGTCCAGCCTTCTGAGTCCAGTCAAAGCTATATATATCTCCTTACTTTTGAAACAATTATAAAAGGCTTCCCAAGTATAAATTTCTAAATGACTTTCCATTATTATGCTTCCCTATACGTTAACTTTACACAAAACCAACAAAGACATGGCACTCTGGTAACATAAGTGAGTAGTGTATCTTCAAAGTACTATGCTCTAGCATTACACCATGTTTGACATTGTAGTATAGTGACAGCCATCTAGGACTCATATTAGGACACTGCAACCATTTAAGTCTTCTTTAAAGATGACTTTCAACACTTAATTACTGGCAATTACTGGGGAGAGAGAAAAACTAGTTCTAATTCAATAATGCATGGGGAAATATAATTAGATAAATATCTCAGGTATGTCAGAGTAGCTTTTCCTGTGCATGTTTTTGATGCCTTCTTTCACATATACTTTTACTCATACATACATATAAACATCTATCAACTCTTGGAGCTCAGTGGAAGATTTCTGGAGAATGTTCTGTTGAACCAACCTTGCTGAGTTTTGAATTTCAGAAACTTCTAGTTAGTTAGAAAATTAAGGGTCATTTTAGCAACAAAAGAAGAAATGGGAGCAAATACATTGTAATTCTGAAGCACCTGCTGAACAAACCAAATAAAACAGAAAAATGATGTTCCATGGATGCTGAAAAGAATTAAAAATACTATATTTGCCTTATTAGCAAAGGTGATATGGAAAGGAGATGCTCAAGAAATTTTCGTTCCCTGTCCTATAAGCAGTAAAATAGATATTCATATGGTGAGCAGCTTGAAAAGAATGATGGTCATGGTACTGGTGATAGCATCAGTACCAAAACAGAATGCACACAGCATTGTCTTCAGCCTTCTTTCATTTACAAAGCTGCTTTAAATGCCTTAAATCCTTTCACCATGGAACAGCCTGGGTTAAATACATTGTGAAGCACTGTACAGCTATTTTAAAATCCTTAGATAAACTAGTTCAATTTAATTTAAAATGCATAACTTATGCTGTTATGACTGTATGAACTGTCCCTGAATTGGGAGGTTGTAACATAATTCAAGTCATATGCATAGCCCATACTGTTGGCCCTATAGAATATGCTAGTTGAAGTTTTTAGTAGCACAGGTTGTAGTCCTGAGAAGTACAAACTGTGCCATTAACAGGATTCAAAGACACATTGTTCCACAAAGAATTATTGAACTCTACGGCAAAACTAGCAGCTGATCCATTAGGCCTATTCACTCACACAGATACACTTCATTCTCTGGGATACATAGTAGATACTACATTTTGTCTGTCAGGTGCTGTGGTTCAATCATTTATACAGATTGATAATTTAACTATCAATTAAAATTGTACTATCAATTAAAATTGTTATTTATTATCTATTAATTATTTAACTATCAAAAACAAAACAAAACAAAAAAGCCTCAAAATCTTTACTCCCGAGAGTCAAGAAAAGTGAGAAGGAAGGGAGTTGATATGTGGGAATGTGGGAACATGGGAACATTTGAGCCATCAAAAAGCAGCTTACAGAAATGAGAGTAAGAGTTCATTCAGATTGTGTCAAATGTAAGTTATCAAAATATCAGAATGTTCAGCTTATAATGGGTCACTAAAAAGTCATTTGGTTCTTTGTGAACTTCACTTTTCACTAGATAAGTTACTGACTTCATAGCCATTATGTCCATTGAGGCTCAGATGTGCAAACCCATGCTATGTCTGTGCTGACATGGTTCATATTAACTTTAAATAGATACAGATAAAGTACAGGTGCACTACAAAATTTTCAAATAAAGTCACTGGATGGTACCATGGAAGTCAAAAGTATTTGTATTTGACTGTATCTTTAAAACCATCTGATGCTTTTTCAATCTGTTAGCAAAACTTCTATCATCAAATGAGAAATCAGAACCATTTTTCAAAGGTATGATGAGAGAGGGCAATCTGCGTGAGGGTAATGTTGGCAAGATTTAGTTTAACAGACAGGGGACAAATTAACATACGTGAAATAGGAATTCCAGTGCATGTGCATAAGCAATCTGGTCCTAGAGCAATATCAATGGATGTCCAACAATAAAAAGAAGAAACATACTTTATCTATACCTTTCACAACTGTTAACTCCTGTCTGGTCAAATTTATGTAGTATTTTATGTTAGATTTACAGTGTTAAAAGCAAAGGGATCTTTTGTCATAGTGACATGATTTCAAGGATTAATGCATCAAAGATGAATATTCTTTCTGCACAGTTATTGTAGAAAAGATACATATATCAGACAATGTTTAATCAGTAGTACCACTTGTCATAAACTCCAAGTCGCATTTCAAGATAAAAGGAAATGGTATCTTGGGAATCAGTTTTTCCCTTGTGTTACGGGCAAGAGATTCAACTTAACTCTAAGTGTGGAAACTTATGTGTCTGTGTAGGCATCTATATGCACTCTAGGGACTATTCAGCTGCTTTAATACGGCTCTGTACCATTCAAAATGTTTTAAGTTATAGACTCACCTAGATGATGGATATGACACAGAGACTCTATACAGACAGACTTCTGAAGCTGTAGAAGCAGAAAACCCTAAGTTATTTTGTTTATCATTAGACTCTTTGTGGAAGAATGGCCTGGAAAAGGGAAAACTTGAGAGAAAACCTAGGGTCTAACATAAGTTTGTGCATTCCAGCA
>JAWLRI010000760.1:817995-845453 GCA_034781795.1 Crypturellus tataupa | reverse complement strand
ACCTTTGGGGCCTCTGGCCCCCACCCTTGGGGTTCTGGCACCTTCCAGGGGGTGCCAGGCTGCACGTAGTCAGGCCTCTAGGCCTGACTATGCATGCGCAGCCTGCAGGGCACCGGGACTCCCCTGTACACAGCCCCAGTGTGCATGCCTTGTACAGATGTCTCACAGAGCACTCCATGGAAGCCCACAATCCCAATTTCAACTCCCTACAACTTACAAGGACCAAAAACTGAGGTCAAGGAGGATTATCTTCGTACAGTGATATGGCTGTTATCTTTGCAGGTTACCAGGCTTGATATTTGAAAACTTAAACTCTTGGTTATTTGCAAGCACAGTGAATAGGAGATATTTATATCCTGTCTCCTCTCCTTTCTTCTTCTATTTTCTCTCTTCTCACTTCCTTCTAGTCCAAAGATTTCCAAAAAATATGAACTTATTCCAAAATAAAACTTTATATATTTGAATATTCTGCTTATCCCAGCAAGAAACAAATGAAATATAATTACTACACAGGACTTAAAGAACTCTAAATGGTAATTCAGAATTAGGAAAATTAGTTTTTCTTCCCTTCAAAGTTTTAAGGTTTCGAAGGGTGGTTTGTGATTAATTTCAAAAAATAAAGAATTCACCAGAAATTAATTTCCAAATGACAGTCAGAACAGAGTATTTTATTTTCTCAATGGGAAACACTCAAAAAGTCCTTAAAGAAATAGAGCTTATTTTGAGAAAAAATAACTTAGTATGGAGAAACTGTCAGCTAACTTCAATAGTTTTTACAATTAATTAACAAGTCTGTGCAGTATTTCTGGTAATAGGTTTTTGTGGGTACTCATGATGGTTGCACTAACTTAAATTTTGATTATTTTGATTCTCTCCAGCATTATATATGATCATATTTTACTTTTTAATGTATTAAGATACTTAGAAATTTTGTAAACGGATCAAAACAATTTCTGAATAGTATTCAACATATAAGCTGAATCGTAAAAGAAGTCCTTCATTTCTTGACCCATCCTTTTGATTACGATGCCTAAGCTTTGCACTCCTTAGAGATAGCTGGGTCAGAATCTACTAAAGGAAGATTTTACTAAGGCAATTGAAGGTGGATGCAAGTATTTATTAGGATTTACAAAGCTATGTAAAAGTTCAATGCCTACATGAGTAGCTATTAGTTTTGTGTTTGCACTGCTTTGGACTTGACGTTACTCTTCCATCAGTGCAAAGCAGCTATGAGATGATACTTCTTTTCTGATTTGCATGATCACAACTCAAACAATCAAACAGTCCTTCAATTTGTACATTCATTGGAATATACTTAAGTTTTGTGAAAGCAAGTTAAATAGTTTGCACAGTTTACTTTAAACCTCTTAGAATCAAGTACAAAAAAAATTGAACAATCACTGATACCTTAGTAAATGTAGAATTTAATTACAAGAAATAATATAAAGGGAAACTTTAAAAAATCTTACAACAAAATTCAATGCTATAATAAAACAATTTATGAAAAAAAAGAAAATGTATTTCAATTCCGCTCTCTAATGTCTGCTTTTTGACCTAGTTGTTTCAAGGAACATTAAAGAAATATGTTACAAAGATTAAAAAAAATACTGTAGTTAAAACAATATTTCCTAGGTCCATGAATACTTGCAGAAGTGTCTATTATTAGCTTAAGATCAAATAAACAGAATCTTTTTCCTTCTCTTCTTGTGCCTTAGGGACATCTTCTTTATACTTAAGGAAATTTGTTCTGATGTTGGAAGGTTCTCTTAACTAATTTACTATCCATGTAAATATCCTTAAAAATAGTGTATCCAAGAACATTTTGTCATAGAGATACTGCATTAAGTAGTTCCACTAACAACTAATAAAACAGATTCTGACGAGGGAATGTTCACTTCTTAATCTAGAGTATCTAGGAGCTTAAGTGACATTTCTGTAATACAAAACAAGTTCCTAATTGGTAGACTTATGATATGATAGATCGATATGATGATAATCTACATAATAGATGGATATGATCATAGAATCCTACAATCATCATGGTTGCAAAAGACCTTCAAGATCACTGAGTCCAACTGTAAACCCTTCAACACCATGCCTGCTAAACCAAGTCCCAAAGTAAGTGCCTCATCTACAGGTTTCTTGAACACTGCCAGGGACGGTGACTCCACCACTTCCCTGGGCAGCCTTTTCCAATGCTTGACTACTCTTTCAGTGTGGAAATTCTTCCTAATGTCTAACCTCCCCTGGAGCAACTTGAGGTCATTTCTCATGGCCTCTCATGAAGACATGCTGTATTCATACAGAATAATCTGTAATTATTCTGGAGAATAAATTGATCCTGGCCTCACTACAGTCTTCTTTAAAGTAGCTGTAGGGAGGTATAAAGTCTCCCTTGAGTCTCCTCCAGATTAATAATCTCAGCTCCTTCAGGCGCTCCTCATAAGGCCTGTGCTCCAGCCTCATCACCAGCTTTGTTGCCCTTCTTTAGACATGCTCTAGCACTTCAATGTCTTTTTGTAGAGATGGGCCCAAAACTGAACACAGTATTTGAAGTGCAGCACCGAGTACAGGGGAACAATCACTTCCCTGGTCCTGCTGGCTACACTGTTCCTGATACAAGCCAGGTTGCTGCTAGCTTTCCAGGCTACTTGGGCACACGGCTGGCTCATGTTGACCAGCACCCCCAAATCCTTTTCTGACATGCAGCTCTTCAGCCACTCTACTAGTGGCTGACATGTGTAGTGCTGCATGACCAACATGGCAGTGACCCAGCACTGGCCTTATTAAACCCCACACGTTTGATCTCAGCCCATAGATTCAGCTTGTCCAGATCCCTCTGTAGAGCTTTCCTATCCTCAAGCAGTTCTACTCTTCCTCCCAACTTGGTGTTATCTGCAAATTTGCTGAGGGTAAATTCAATCGCCTCCCTCATCCAGATCATCAATAAAGCTATTAAAGAGGACCTGCCCCACCACTGACCCCTGGGGAATTCCGGTCACCAGCTGGACTTAACCCCATTCACCACCACTCTCTGGGCCCAGCCAGTTTTTCACCCAGTGACGATGGATTCTTACAGAGTGTTTGCATAGAGGAAGTTCCCAAGCTGTTCTGCACTGTGAGCAGAACGGCTCACAGTGCTGTTCTGTAAAATTGTGAATAACATATTTTAATTAGGAAGATTTTACAAGGATAAATATTTTAAAGATCATGAAGTACTCATAAACCTCAGTACCAAGGGACCTATAGGAGCTTATATTCCTATGTAGATTTTTCCTTGGGTAATCAAATTACAGAAATAAAATCATAGAGCAATTTCCCACAGCACAGATCAGTATGAAAATATAGCAAAGCAGGACTACACCAAAATATTTGATTAATCAAAACAGAAGCAGTAAAGAGAACTATAATAAACTAAATTAAATAATGAATACTAATTCATGGTTTCTTATTTCTTGAAAAAATCATTATTTCAAATGACAGTGCACTTATATACAACTGTACCCACTACAGTTGATACAAAGTGACGATTGTTATCAAATTGTATTGACACATCTTGTTTGAATATAAATACCTAAACCCAGAAAGGTTATCAATAAATTAATCATGGCATAATAGCATTGCAATCTTACTGCACTCTGTAAAAAGAAAAAGAGAAACCATCACATTGTTAATAAATACATTTTATTGTTTCTTTTTACAGCTGCTGAATTGTATCTTTTAAATTAATCTAATTTTACCTCTTCAATTAATATATACACTGAATATTAATTATGCAGCAAATACACCTTTTTTAATATTCCCATTTCTTTGCAAAGGCTGCACACTCCATGCTAAAGCTATATATTCTTCCACTGAAGCTATGTAAAACAGAGAAACATGAAATTACATTCTGAGTTTTACATAACTTTAGGATAAAAGACCTTGAGGTGCTTATAAGTTGAAAGTATAACAAAAAAAAAAAAAAAAAAAGAAAGAAAAAAAAAAGAAAAGAAAGAAAGAAAGAAAAGGAAGAAAAAGAAAAAGCATTGGAAACTCTCCCTTGAAGTAGTGGCTCTCAGAACCATAATTTTCTATGTCATTTGAGAATTCAGAATGCATGTACATACAAGCTTCTTTACGCTGCCAAAGGAAAGAGTTAGGGAGAGCAAAACCATGGTCCACAAGTATCAATTAGCAGATCAAGCAGTCAGGAGAAATGGTCAAAAATAAATGCTGCTCACCAGGGTGAGACTCGGAGTCTGTCCTTTACCTGAGCTGCACTTGGGGAGGGTGTTTGCCATCTCAGGGCTGAATTCAGTTCCTAAACCCAGGCCCCTGATGCTACATGTGATGTCTGAGGGTATTTCCCCTGACTGTCCACTGCCACCAGAGGTGTACAGCTACCACAGGCCCTGAGCCAGAGCTCCTGACGCTGGGGCAGATGTCTTCACTTTCCCTGAGCATCAAAAATTACACAAGAGGCCTATTGGTGGGCAGCTGAATTGAGTTTTATATAACAATGAAAGCATTTACTATGCTCAGAAATCTGAAGTATGTGGGCGGGGGAATATTGTTTTAATAAGGTGCCTAAGGATAAAGTTCTACACTGGCCTTAATCCTTTCTATCTACATGTAGACAGAAGAAGTTCTGCTCCTCCTTTCTCCTCACACATCTTGGCTGCAAATTCTTGCAGCTCCTCTTTGCACTAGTTCTTGCACAGTCACAGCCTGAGCTAGATGCAAGACTACACAGGATAACAACAGAGGTGGGGAGAGATCCAGACCAGCATCTGTCAGAGGCCCACATTTAAATTATGCAAGGCATAATGAGAAACTGCATACTCCAGTGAAGCGAACTCCAGCACAGCAATCATGAAGAAAATACCAAAGAGCAATTGATGCAGCTTAAATACGCACCAAGAACGTGAATATCATGACAAGTCTGGAGAAATGGCTTTTGGAAGTTCTGACAGACTGAAAGCACTTTTCTCTATATGCAGATAAATTGCTTCATGGTTCATTCTCCAGGGCATAGAAGAACAGGATTCTGCACATTCCTTACAATTGTGAGCAATATGAAAATAAATCCAACTCACTATCATTTTCTTCCTTTACCGAAACTAACATCAACCCAGGATTTCTGAGGATGTAAAAAAATCAACTACTTTTTTATCATATGTTAAATTGCTCCTGAGGTGAAAGAATCTGGAAAACATATGTTAGAACTTGGTATACATATATAACTACATCTATTACTTGATCTAGCATTATAATTAATGTTGGAATTAATGTTTGGAAATGTCCAAGGACTTAAATACTGAAGTGTACATTGCCAGCTAATATTTATGTGTTTTATATGTGACTGCCATCAAGGCTAAAGTTTGCAGGGATTCTCCCATTGTGATCGTATTATTCTATTCTACTAAATGGATACTGCAGTATCCACCACAATAAATATCTGCATTATTGCTGCATTCAAACTACAGAAATATAAAAAATATGTCTCTCATAATATAATGGTTAGTGCCGGGCACCCTGTATTTGTTAAAAAAGCCAAAATGGCTTTTGACTGACCTCAGCAACATTAAACTCTGCAGAAAATCATTAATCTAAACTCAATAGTAATCCTTCAGTTTTCTTCAAAAGATGTAGTTAATTCTGGATTTTAACCTCTAAGTATAATGGCTCAAATGTAAATAACCTTATTACACGTTGGAATTTAATATATGAATTTCTGGATACTGGATGTTCACCCTGATTCAAACTTGCTAGAAGTGTAAAAAGAACACTATTACAAACCATTCTGTTTAGAAAAAAAAATCAGGAGAATCAAGCAATACAACAATCAAAACATAAAATTCCATATGCATCACGGAAAAGTAACAAAACAAGACTTCAGGCAGCAGACCTACAAAAGTCAACATGATTTTGTCATATTTTAAAAGTGTGTATATCAACATTCAAAGAAACAAAATGGTCTTTGAAAACTTCTATCCACAATAGAACAAAGTCTCTAGAAAAGACAATAATATGCTGAACAGAACATATGAATAGAAAGGAATTTCCCAACTGAAAACAAAGTACTAGCATAGCTTAGTGGAAATTAATGTAAGTTAGAACAGAAGACATTTCTTCACAAGCACTTTACATTAAAAAATGAAGAATATCCCCACAACTCTAAAAGTAATTCTTATACAACTATTAAAACAAAACCAAGGCAAATTCAGATCACATAAAATTTGTGATAGAAAGTCTGTTGACTATTGATAGAGAATAGCTAGACTACTGATGGACTGCATATAGTAACTTCATGTAAAAATGAATTCATATGACATGAGTGGAAAATGGAAAATTAATCAAATAATATAGAGATAAAAATACAAGATAAAAATATTTCACTCAGTATCTTTAAAAATATTGTAAAATATGTACATTTTTGGATGATAGAGTTGAAAAAGTCATTAACTAGTGAAAGGACAAATCTGAAAATGCTAGGCACATTTTCCATGCTTTACCTCAGTTCTTGTATGGAAAAAATGGAAATTCCTGATATTCTGGAAGAACAATGTACATTTGGACAAAAAGATTAGACCCATTCAGTCTGATTACTAGCTACTTTTCTGTATAACTGTACTACCATCCTTAGAGCTCCTCTTAATTTGATATGATGTGAAAAGAGATTCTGGCCTTTACCCCGAAATGCATAAGCAACGCTACTTTTTTTTCCCCCATCTCTTATTGTTCATTTTGGCACATTGTGATGTAGGCTTACTGACTTATATATTCTGATGAGATGTCTTTGGTGTAAATGAATGTATATAAACCTGAATTGTCATAAAGCGTGCTGGTAGCACTTTAAGAAAAATGTAATTTTGATAATCTTCCTGGTTTCTATTCTAGAATAACCTACTACCACCCTTGAAGGAGAAGGTAGTAGATGCTCAGGTTTTTAGAATTTATAAAGGATTTTTTTTAATCTTATCTGTATTGTATCAGGGATTAAGGGAAAAAATCAACATAAATTAAACCAGAAACAGTGATACTTCTGTCTAGCCTGATAAATTACATTATCATTTATATTTTGTTTCATCTTGTATCGAGTGAACCACAAGGGAAATGGAAATGTAACTAGTTATTGTAAAACTCTGATAGCAAGGAATCTTTTGTTTCATGTAGTTGTAATTCTGTGTTACATGTCCTTGAAAAAGCATAATATTGAGAAGACAAATCAAAATGTTCACTAACCAGACCACTAATCCTACTTAGAAAAAAGGACATGCTTATTCCAAGTATTTTCACTTTTGGACATATAAGAACACAAAATAGATGTATTTTTTAAAATGAGAAGCAGAATCTCTCTCCATCTGTTAAATAGTAGTATGAGACTGACAAGGAACTCGCTTCTTTTATAAGGCTTCTGCGGAAACTTTATAGTCCCAAGCTTCAGCCTGGTTCTTCTGACCACTGCTTTCTCAGACCTTGATTAGCCTGTAGATAAGAACTTTTAAACCCCAGGGTAGCTCAGCAATAACAAAGCACCAGTGATGACAACAGATCAGGAGGAAAATATCTTTTTCATCCCATTAAAAGTTTTGGTATCTTAGTTTCCCATTCCTTATGGAGATCAACAGAGAATTTTCTAGATTTCTCCACCAAAATGCATACCTACTTTACTTTCAAATCTTTGTTCTGTCTTATTCAGTTCAAAAAAGCTAATATTTGTTTTCTTTTACTTCAATAATGTGTTCTAAATTCTTGAGTTTTTTTTTCTTTGCACTTTTTCCCCCCCTCAATAATTGGAGTTGTGCCAATAATTTCAATAGCTCCCTATAAAACACAAGGCAAAATTTCTGCTTATCTCTGGTTCCTGTTAAACTTTCCTCCTTTATTGCCTTCTTCCTCTTTAGGCTGAAGACCTTTTCTTTTGTGAAAACTCTGGAAATGAAAGCACTCTTTGGAATCATGAGAGCTGTAAGTGCATCGGCAACTCTCATGTCTTTAACTTAAAATGCATTGTTGATATCTAAACAATATTTACAGGTAAGTATTTGGTGAATTGTAACTTCAGCACGAAAGTGGAGAAAACAAATTAGAGAAAGTAGAAAATTTTAATTCCTTCCTTTGTTACAGAATATCAAAGAGTCTTCCCTTAAATATAAATTCATTTCAGATTAAAATGTCACTTTAAATAGAAAATTACATGATAAAAATAGCAGCTAAAGAACAAACTCTTCAGAAAAAAAATCGGAAGGGAAGCACCTAGTCATGCCCCTGAGCATTAGCACTTAAGAAATACAGCTAGATAGGAAACATTTTGGAAATCAAAGTCTATTCAGCTAAACTTGGCAGTCTGGAACTGTAAAGGAATCACTTCTGCATTTACCTAGATTGCATGTTGCTAAAATGAAAATACATCATTTTGCACATAGAGACTTATAAATCTTTTACTTTTGAGCTTAAACTGTGAGTGTAACAGAATAAATATTGAAAGAAAGATCTTGATGTGTTTCATGTGGAAGGAGTACAGAAATTGTGTGTGTAAAAATAGCAAAATGCTTGAGATTTTTTGTCATAAATGTCTGTGGAAAGACAAGTTTTGTTCTGCAGTTGCTTTTAAGCTTTAGCATAACACAGAGGAGGGATTTTAAAACCCATATGTATGATATACTTATCTGTTTGCTTAAATTAATGATGCCTACCACAAATGCATAAACTTAACTTCCCTGCTCTTTTTTGGAGTCTAAGCTCTTAGAGAGAAATTATATATTTCTTAGATAAATTATGCCTTCTGAGTCGTCAGAGTTTTGACGTTTCTGGAAAGTATTATTTCCTAGGAAATTCAATACAAGCACAAAAGGCAGTGGTGGAAAAAAATAGAGAGATAGTCAGATAGTAATCCAAAAGAGTGATAAATCAAGGAACGGGGGAAGGTTTTAAGGCATACCATATGCTATGTATCTTCTGTAACTTAATTTAAATACTCAGCAGTTCCTTCAAGAGAAATAATTGATTTTCAGATTTGCAAGGAGCTCATCACTAGTTCATTTAATCATGTATTTATCTTGTGGATAACACACTTTGGATAAGCTACTGCTATAAGCATCCACTGAAACAAAAAACAAACAAAAGGACGTTATCCTTCCCACTACAGTTTCAATGGGAATATTGCAAACTCGTCTGGATGAAAAATCTGTCCTTCTGCTATGAAATCTCTTTGCAGTTGAAAACTGTTCAGGAGTCTTTATCTCATAAAGTAATCTCATAAGTAATCACTGTAGCCAAGTCTTTGTAAGATATATTGTTTAAAAAAAAAAAGAAGAAGAAAAAAAACTCTCCTAATAGTCTGCTGCTTCTTTTAGCCTATAGATACACTGTAGAACATGCTAAAGGACAAGGCATTGTTTATATCCAGTAAGACAAATACCAGTGGATTGCATATGTGTAACCATAAAATCAAATCAAAATGTGCATTGCACCCTGAAATCTTTGTGATTTGCAGAAAGACTGTTCTTTATTTTTTTTTTTTTTGAAGTAAAGATAATATTATCTTAAAAGATAATATGAAAGTTTAAGAATAAGATGGTATTTTAGTATTTTTTCCTTTCACCAATTGTTTTCAATTGTTTTTTGGAGGGGCTGTAACTAAGGCAAGCTAGGTAAACTTTTTGTGGCATCTACTTCCTGTGTGAGGGCAATTTCACTAGAGGCCAATCAGTGAGCCATAGACAAAATTTATCTATACCTTCTGTTCAGTATAATATCAATATATTTCACAATATCCTTAAATAAAACAAAAAATCAAGCAAGCATGGACTAGAGGTAATTTTTCTTGTCAACAATGTATGGATTCGGGAAAGAGAGATGCGGAGTTACTGTGTAACATTAGCTGGTGGACTGGAGAGTAAGACCATTCACTGAGAAACCACAGACATAAACAAATGCTCTTGTTTTGGGTAAGTATTTGGGAAAATATTTTTATGCTGATATTCATTTTATGCATAACGTGATGTGTTAAACAGTCAAATGAAGTTTTATGTCACCTCAAACCTTGTAAGTCTTATTCTTTACAGTGAACATAATCTGCAGAATTTGTCAGCTAAAAGAAACTAGAAGACAAAGAAAATCCCTTCCACAGAAAACCACAGCATAATTCAGGTTGTGAGAAACCATGGGAGGTCTCTAGGCAACCTGCAGCTCGGAGCAAGGTCAGCTGTGAGGTCACACTCAGTTATCCGGAGCTTTACCCAAGATTTTGAAAGCATCCAAAGATCACAGAATGGTTAAGGTTGAAAGGGATCTCTATAGTTTAACCGGTCCAACGCCCACTGCTCAAGCAGGGACACCTAGAGCACACGGCACAGGGTGGCATCCAGGCAGGTTTTGTAGATCTCTAGAGAAGGAGGCTCCACAACCTCTCTAAGCAGCCTGTTCCAGTGCTCTATCACCCTCACAGGAAAGAAGTTCTATATGGGGATGGAACTTCCTGTGTTTCAACTTGTACCCATAAGACGGAGAGTGTACAATTTCTCTGGTCAATCTGATCAAATATTTGGCTGTTCTTATGGAAAAAAAAAATGCCTTTTTTATAGCCAATCAGAACCTCTCTAGTTTCAATTTATGGCCACAATTTTTATTCTTTCTGACAAGCACTGTTGTAAAAAGATTGGCACAAACATCCTGGCCTGCAGGACCTATAGCTCCTATAGGTCCTGGCAGGTTGCAATGAGGTCCACCAAAGCTGTCTCTTCTATGGTCTGAACAAACTCAGATCACTCAGCTTCTCCTAACAGGCCAAGTGTTCCAGCCCCCCAGCTACCTGGTGACCCTGCACTAAACTTGCTTCAGTTTATCCTCAGCCTCCTTGCACTCAGGGACTAGGTGTACTCCTTGACCTGCAGGCTGTACTCACAGTTCTAGAAGTTGTTGACCTTCCATCTTGCCAGCCCGTGTTTAGCTTGGTGTCCACCAGGACCCAGGATCTTTTCTACAGCATCTGCATTTCTGCATTGCAGGCAGACAGCTCCCATCCTGTGTCATTGTCAGAGGTTCCTTGTTCCCTTGTCAGGACTTTGCATCTGCCTGTGTTGAATTTCACAGTGTTCTTGTTGGCTCATCCCTCCAGCCTTTCTCAATCACTCCAGATGGTGGCTGTGCACTTGAGTGCATCTCCTGTTTACTTCCATTTGATGTCAGCTGCAAAACTGATGAGTGCACTCCTTTATCATGTCCCAGTCATTGATGAAGATGTTGAATGGGATAGATCCTGGCGGAGAAGGGTGCCAGCTGACAAGAGTAATTAGTAGAGTATATCCACCTCCAAGAGGAGAGCAACCACTAATCGCAGAACTCATTTGTCTGACCAGTTTTTAACCATCTGGTTATTCACCCATCCAGATTATAACACATTGAATAGAAGAATATTTTGTGGGACAATGTTGAAAGCTTTGCTGTGGTTTGACTGCTGTACCTAATTTGTCATAAGTGAGTGCTCAACAGAGTCCAAATTTCCACATTCCCTTGCAGGCACCATCCATACAACAGTACGCTGAATATTCTTTCATTTAGAAAGAATTAGTTTCATTTATATCCACCATTTAGCATGAATTTTCAACATGCCATTTATAGTCTTGGAATTTTAATTTGGTTTCTGGCTTTGCATCAGAATTGTTATTGATTTTGTAAAATTGTATTAACATTTTCCATTTGGAATTAATATCTGGTAAGTACATTAAACATAAATGCCTTTTTTGACTGAAAAGGATGACTCAACCAGATCTATTTTTTTCATCATCTGTTGTAGCAAATGATGCAGAGCAAAATTTAAACAGCCTTTGTACAAAGCCTTTAAGCTCTCCAGTAGCTCCCTGTGTGATGGTCCAGTGTTGTTTTACCTTGCTCAAGGACCCTGCAAAGAAGAAAAAGGCCAGAGGCTTGTACTGTGGGAAGTTTTACTGTTTCTTGAGCTGCTTTGTGCCACCCTATGACTGGTTTCAGACTGCAGCCGTACTAATAAAGTCACTCACTCCTTGGTACAATCCTGACTGACATTCTCCAGGGAAAGAGACATGAAGATCATTGTACCCAAACTGCTTAGGGCTTACTTGCCCTAGGGTGAACTACCTCTGTCCTCATAGCACGAGGCATCATGTGGTGCTCCTGTAGCGCTAAATGATGATAATAATAATTGTTATGCAATATTATTATTATAAATTAATAATATTATTGTGTATTATTGTTTATGCTAAGTGAAGTAAAATGGCAGGCAACTCCTCTAAGCATTATTTCATAGGATGAAGCTGAGGTCTGCATGGGGGTATGTATTCTGGGTGCAGTGTGAAGGTGTTCAGGAGTGTCTAAAAGTGCCAGACCTGCTGGCACAATATTGCAGGCATAAGCAGGTTGAAGAAGCCAAACTTCATGCAGTTTCCTAGCTACTGCCCACAGAAATGGGTCCCTGGATTACACTATTTTCACTCTGAAAGCATCCTGTGAGAGAACCATTTTATGTACAGTGTAGATGGTCAGAACACCAGGGCAAGAGGGTGAGCTGGGAACCTAAAATATCTACCACTGTAGCCATACCCTGATGTTGCTTGCCAAGATCCTTGCTTTATGTGAAGCACAAAGAAGTTGTGAATACACTTTGGATTTAAGATTAGTAAAAGAAAGCACTCAAAACTTGAGATATATCAGCAGGAGGATGTTGGGGGTTTATGGAAATTGCAAGAAAGGACACCCCATAGAGGATAATGGTGTCCCCTGGATAACCCCAGAATTGGGCATGCGCATTTGGGATCTGTACAGGGGGGTCCCGATACCCTCTGTGTGACCCCTGAGTGTGATGCATGCTCGGTCAGGCCTGCCGGCCCCCCAGCTTCTGGGGACTTCCAGAGGGCTCTGGAAACCCGGTGGTGGGGGCCAGGGCGATCTGCCCTGGCTGAGCTGTCCGCCCACCAACCAGGATCACCCAATCCTCTGGATTCCCTAATTATCATCACCCAATCCGACCCTCGCTCCTCCCTGTCCCCTCCTCTCTCTTCCCATTTCTGAAGTCATATAAGTTATCGCTTTACCGGAAATAAAGTCGTCGTCGACTCGAACTCCTGTGGAGTGAATTCGTGTGCGGCGGCCGAGTACGCACCCCGACGAGTGCCTGCTCGCTACAACCCGCAGATCCTGAGGAGCTTGAGGAGAGGCACCATCTGTGGCTGCTGCTCCCCTGCAGCCGTGCTCCGAAAGAGCGAACCCTTGGTGGGTGAGAGGGAGCCTTGCCCCTCTGGGTGGAGGGAGGTTGCAACACTGCGCGTTCGGGGAAAAAAGAACAGCGTAACCGGGGCCCTCGCAGGAAAGTGGCGCGAGTGGACCGACTGCGGCGGAGCTGGTGGCGGCCGCCCGCGAATAGGAGGAAACTTTCATCAAAGGAAAGTAAAAAATTGAAAAGCTTCTTTTATTCTCTAACTAGGACTGTGGAGTGCCTGTTTTGATAAACATTACTGGCGTCACTGAACTGGCTAATGCTCTCACATTCTACTATTGTCCAGCTTGGAGAAGGCAACATTTGAACCAGAACATGTCTTTAGATTTTCTCTGTATTTCTTTTTAGCAGATGGACTGTTTTTCCTTCTTCTGGCTTACTCTCTTTCCTAGCACATTTTTCCACTCAGAATTAATCTGACCATATCAGCAAAATTATCCCAATATTCTATGCAGCTCTCATAACTCATTGAGGGAATAAGTATCTTCTAAAGCATACGAAATCTTGATCCCATTCATGATTTCTATGGGATGTCCAAAACTTATTTTTCTTCTTTGTACACCTGTATATTTGTTATCCTAAGCATCTCACCTTGAAAATCTTTGAGACGTGGCTTGATTTGGATGACGTTTCTGCAGTGCTGGTAATGGTCCAAAGCTCTCTACAGTACGATAAAAAGTAATAGTAAACCCTTTTGTCAGAGAGCAAAAATAGCACATTGGGGGAGAAATAAAGATTAAAAAGCCAAACACAACATTTTTAAGACAAATTGCTATTTTAATATGGACTTATTCTAAATCTGTGCCATTGTCCTAGAGTTTCAGAAAATGAAGTAAGGAAAATGCATGTAAAATTCAGCTCCTGGGTCAATTTTAAAATATTCTGTCAGGTTAGTTTCTAGCACCAAACTGCTTGTTACTGTTCCCTGTCAGTAAAGGTTAAGATACCTCTCTAAACTTGAGCTAATCTACACATAATCATTCCAGTGACACATAAACAAAAGCTATGCTTTGCATAGATATGAATTGTCATTCCACAGGAAATTTATTCTAGGTGAAATATTTCACATTTTGCAAATGCAGATACACTGAATCTTTTAAGTGCAAATCTGTAAAGCAGAAAATGACCTCATGAGGCTTTCTATTCAGAACTGCATGACATCCTGAATGAGTTCAGGAACATGCAGATGGCAGCTGAAAAAAGACAGCTGATTGCAAAGCTCTTAAAGATTACTATGAAGAACAAATATGCAGTCCATTTATTTTTAAAAAATGTGTGTATATTTTCAATTCATTTGGAATGTCTTTTTTACTGTGCCACAAATAGCACTGCTGTTCCAGGAAAAATATCTTGTCAGGATGGGGAATATAATGCTGAATTAATATGTACTGACATTCTGCCTTCAAGATGGGGGGAAAATACATGAGAATCGTAGTTGGAGCCATTATTAATTCACAGATCCAACCTCTGTATTGTCAAGGTGAGGGTAATGCTTTTACTTAGAAGTTATTGTGTTTTATTGCAGCCCTCCGAATGAATGAGTGAAATGGGACTTGCTCAGGAGAACAGGGGAACTCTCACCTTGTAAAATTAAGCTATACATCAGGTACATCAAGGCAGAGCTGTTGAGGCACCTTTTTTTTTTTCCCTGAGAATTACTGTTTAGATTACAATTCAAACTATATGTTTTTGAAAATCTTCATAGCAAATGGATTCTTAAATTGTAATCATTATTTTTGTTGTTGTTCTGGAAACCTAATTTTAAAAAGGTACCCCACTTGCATATAAGAGCTGATAAGCCTCAGAATCAGTTTCTGAACAGAAAGCTCAATAGCTGCTCTTGTTACTAAAACATAAAATTAAAGAACTGAAATAGTGGAGGTTAGATTTTTTTTTCTTTTTCATCATGTTGCTTATTAATAACATCTTCCTCTACATTTCTGTTCTTTTTGGCATTTCAATTGCTGTCACTCTTCACTTGGAGATGAGAACCTTCAGAGAATAAAACGCTACCTTTTCTTCATAGATATTGTTTGCTAAAATCATAGCAACATGTCTTAAATTGAAAATGCAAAAGACAGCCATCCTGCTGCAATCCAAATCCCAACTCTCCCCCTCCCCCTATCACTCTCAAAAATTACAAAATATAAAAACAACAGAAAAACAGATGCGGAGGAAGAAAGGGATTTCAGTCGTGTCAAGTGCTTGCTGTTATTTTAAGAAATACACTCAGAAATTAAGCAGAAAGTAAAAGTAATGCTGTTTAGATGATACTGTACCACAAAATCATTACCTTTCACAGTGGTTAATTTGTTAGAGCAGCAGCTTCTTTCTAAGAGGTAAAGTCAGAATTCTATACTGATGAACTGTTTTTTTTTCAATTCCCAATTTCAAAAAGGCTAAGAATTGCTCGTAGGAAAGTTACAGAGCAGGCATTATTCGGAATGATCTGAATACTTTCAAATAGTACATATACTATTTGAAGAATTCATGATGCATATGTTTATGCACAGAAAATCCTAAACAGAAGACTAAGTTTTGAACAAATGTCTTTATTACATTTACTACTCTTTGGACCTACACATAGTACATTGATTTGGATTCTATGTTTATAATTGTTCTTGATGATGCTGAAAAAATATTACTCAAGTTTCAAATATTATAAAAACACAAACAAACAAACAAAAAAGAAAATTATCTGGACTCCAATACAGTCTGAGTAAATCTTCATATATCATATATCAATCATATCAAGTTCACAATATAAAGAATTTTGGAGAAGGTATGACTTTTTTATTCCTACTGTATTTGCAGTTACATTTATTTTGACTTGTGAATGGACAGTCCAAGATATATTTCAGCACTTTGATGTATAATAACTTGATTAGGGTTGCAGAAACATCTTTTTTTTTTGTACTATGAGCTCCTTCATGCATGTTTGATTTGACAGTTTTTAATTGGGCATTTTCACTTGCATGGCCACTTAATAAGGTAATATTTATTTTTCTGTTTTCAAAATGATAAAATACTTCCTTTTTTGTCACACATGAGGCTTCAAGACTAACTTTAATTTCACTTTAAATTTCTTGTGTCATTTGACATAAGACATAAGGGTCTCTGAAGGAATGTTATTTTTTTTAAATAATTGTTGGTTGCTTCATTTCCTGAATTAGTTTAGCATAGATTCATGAAAGAACTTTTAAAAGAAAGAAAACCTTTGAATTATTGCTGGAGTTAGATGCTTTTTAAATCACAAGTCTAGCAAATGAAGCAGTGGGCTGTATCTAAATAAAAATTTGTGGCCTTTTCCCTAGTTATCTAGAATCCATTTCAGTTCGTGCATACAGTTTGACCCTTCAGAAGGGGGCTGAACTCATGCAGTTCACTCAGCAGTGGTAGTGAAATGTGTATAACACATTTATCTTTTCAGTCTCACTCCCACTGGGAGATTCATAGCCCCAAAGATATTCTCCTTTCTACTTTTGAAACCATTCCCCAGGAAATTTTTCTAAGAATAGATATCTTTTTTTACAGAGTAATCTATTACTCAGAGAACTTATCTAGGATCTTGGAGAAGAAAACAGAGCACCATTCCGCCTTTATAGCTGAGCAGCTAAAACTACATGCTGCGGAGTCATGCCTGGTCCTGACCCTGCAGTAGTAGCTTTCCAGCTCTAGAAGAGTCTTCAACTGCATAGCAAAGAGGGAAAAGTCATTATGGATATTCTTGCACAAATTTAAATGGAATTCACAGAGCATGTGCTACATGTGTCTGGTTCCTGACACAACAGACACAGGAGCAGGGGCTCCTTCCCAGGGGTGTGGGGGGTTGAACCTTTTATCACAAAACAATATACATCCCAGAAAAAATCTATTCCAAGTATGTTATTTTTGTGCAAAAAGTCTCTTTCCATTACAAGAACATCATCATTGGAGTTTGTATTTTTGAAGGACAAAACAGGCTTTTGTATGCTCTGTGTACTGCTACTGTGTATTGCTAACATCTGACTTGATTTTGCGTTAGAGAAATAAGAGTTCCCCATTTTTAATCAGTGTCATTAAAATGACACATTCAAAAGTATCTGTGCAGCACAATTCTAGGTTTCCTTGTTCTATTATAAGAAATTACAATCTGTGAGTCTTTGAAAGCCATATACACCAGGGAATT
This sequence comes from Crypturellus tataupa, assembly GCA_034781795.1. Taxonomy (NCBI): domain Eukaryota; kingdom Metazoa; phylum Chordata; class Aves; order Tinamiformes; family Tinamidae; genus Crypturellus; species Crypturellus tataupa. The sequence goes on along the minus strand of JAWLRI010000760.1, from coordinate 828,048 downwards.
TTAAAAATGATGGTTGGAAGAGTCTGAAGGTCTCATTTTTAAAATACAAAAAAACTTAGTCATCATCTATTATGACAGAATCATCTATTTCAGTACTGAACTGCTTTCACAGTGAAAAAGTTCTCTTAATGAAGGATCTGTGCATCTCAAGTCAGAGCTTGTAGCTATTGCCCCAGCTCAAAAAGGTTTTATTTCCCAGAAGGGAAGTAGATCTTGTAAGTCCCATTCCAATAGCTGCAGGCTGCCTTAGCCTTCTGCAGCTCTCTAATGCCCTCTTTGTGGGTTAATTGCTCAAGGCCCTGGTCACTGGTGGTCCAGTCAGTTTTCAGGCCTTTATTATTGCAGTCTTCAGTTTCCAGCTGATTCAGTGGTAGACAGTGTCAAAAGTCTTAGCAATGTCCAGTTATATTATAACCACCGCTATCCCCTTGTCCACTCAGCCAATAACTTAATTGTAGGAGACAAGCAGACAGAGCAAGCACTGCCCTTGGTAAATTGATATTGATTGCTCCTGTCCTTTGTATGTGTGGAAGTAGATCCTGTGAGTGTGTACCTCTAGATCTGTCCAGGGACTGAGAGGAGTCCTGTTGATCTGTATTTCCCTAGGTTAAATTCTGATGTTTTTTAAAGATAGGCATAACGTTAGTATCATCTCCATACATAATAGATAGCAATATCTACTAGATGGTGTAGATTACCTTGCAGTCATGTTAGCCAACTCTTCCATCATCTCCAAGTGAATCCTCGTCCACTGTTTCCTCACTTTGGGTTGCAAATCTCCTTCTGTAGTGACACTTACAGAGATCTGGGAACACTCTGCCGACTCGCATTGAGTATTTTATCAACCACACTTTCTCTGGACCCTTTTTCAATTGTCGTATCTACAGAATCCCTTTGACTTTTTAACACTCTATCTAGTTTTAGCTCCAACTGCATTTTGACCTTTCCGGTCCTAGTAAAGTGGTTTTTTTTGTTGTTTTTTTTTTTGCACTTCAATTCATTGAGAAGCTACTTGCTTAGCCAAGTAGGCTGTCTGCTGAAAATGCCATACTTTCTGCACAACAGAATGTTTTGCTCCTGATCTCTCAAAATTTTTTCATTAAAAATCAAGCAGTTTTCATGGACACTTCTTCTCTCAAGCATAGTTTCCTTGGAATTCTGACTAAATGAAATAAACTAGTTAGCTCTCCTTAAACTTTTTAACTTTCAAAATTCACATAAAAAAGTGTCCAAATTCTCTTTTACAAGAGGACAGTTGGTCTGAGGGTTACCAAGCAAAAATGAAGTAGAGACTGTACCTACTGTAATGCAGTCAACAGTCACTAATTAGACCCAAGGATCCCAAAGGCTCTAAGGTAATTCGCTTTGCTCAGCTAAATAGAAAATTATTAAAATAACATCACTTACTTTTGTAATGTCTGATCTCTAGGGTTCTCAAAGTGCTTTGTAATAACTAATTAATTAACCAAGTCTTGTAACATGATTTTGGCATAAAATACTACTGTACTCCTTCATACAAGTGAATTTGTTCATGATGAATATATGCTTCAGTTGAAGAAGGGTGATGTGCCCAGAAGCTTGTCCATTCTTTCCATTAAAAGTAATTGTTGAAGAAAAATGGGATTAATTGCCTTTTAGTGATGCTTGTCTCTCCCAATTTCAGCCTAAATACCTAAAAAAGAATTATGTGATAAAGATCCAATAACCCCAAATCTAACCACATGTTGCAGCCAAAGGCACCATTGAATTAACTGATAGTAAAGGTAGAAGTAAAGGCAAAGGCAAAGGTAAAGGACAGATTTTCCTACAAAATAAAAATTATGTTATTGAATGTATTTTGTTTTCAATAGTGAAGTTCTCTCTGAATAGGGAATAAAAATTACCCAAAAGTATTTTGAAATCTAAGGGAGATCACGTTGGAATAAGCAGATTATTCTTCCACTTTAAAGAAGTAGAAAATACTGATTCCAGGAGCTGTTCTTCAAAACTGAGGCAGAATCATGAGGTACAACCTCTATTATCATTGATGGGACTTGACCATTATGATGTATTTCCTTCAATGACTACTTTTATTCTGGATGCAGTCTTGCCAAAATATAAGGTGTTATAACCCCTTCTGAGTTCTGAGAAAGGGAAGGGGAAGGGGAGGGGAAAAGGGAAGGGGAAGAAAAAGGGGAAGGGCAAGGGCAAGGGCAAGGGCAAGGGGAGCCCTCAAACAGTATCTGCTGAGAAGTTCTGGAAAGAGTAGTTGTACAAATCTCATATATGTAAAACATCAGCAAAAACAAATTTTAGCTATGAAACTAAGTTCTTTTACTTACTGCATGCAAAGACTTTACATATTAAACAGGAAGTTAGGATTTCCAAGAAAAAAAATGCATATACAATAGACATTTACCATCCCATTCTGAGATTTCATAAGTTAATTTCTCTATCTTCCTTCCTGAAAGATGTCATATGATATTGAAACACTGACTTAGGCATGCAAATGGATAGGATAAAGAATAAATATATACGAACTTTTTAATGAGAATGATTTAACTGTAGAGGAATTAGTTGTAATCAACAAACTTTACAGATTCATCAATTCATTACAGAATCAGGAAAGAAATCTCTCTTTTAATATAATAGCATGAAGGCTAAGGTTATTGAAATGAGTTATGTTTTCATTGATATGGCTTCATCATGCCAGTCATGACTGTATTTGAGCCTGGTTTTCCGTTCTGTTTCAAATTTCAAGCTTCAGGTGGGAAAGACATGACATGGCGGGGCTGAAGAACAATTACAAAATTGGGACAAACATGCAGTTCATTTGAAATGTTCTTTCTTGCTGTTACAACACACAAAGCCACAGACTGAAGTCACTAGTTTGGTGCTGCTGCTTCCTTCCAGCTCTACCAGATGGATCATGATGCTACTGCTAGTTTCAGAAAAGTTAGTGAAATTCATTGCCGCTCATCAGTGGTGGGCAGCAGTAAAATCTTCTTCAAAGCCCTAAACAGCCTTGTGGGTGGCTAACAGGTGAGAAGAGAGCTGTGCATCAAGTGAGTTTCAGCCATCCGTATTCTACTGCAAGTTCGTTGATATACACATGTTTTTTACTGTGCTTTCATTCTGAGAGATCGGCATTTTCAGATGGAAATATAATCCATCATGAAGTTTTTGGACAAGTCTAAGCAGCTGAGAACCTTCCATATAAAATCTGTAGCATTAGAATTCACAGTTATTAAAAGAGTATCTTTTTTGACAAGTGATTTTGGAAGGCTTTTTCTTTATTTCTTAACTTTCTTCTTTTTTGCATAATGGTACTTTATTACTTTTTCTTTTAGCTTCTCTCATGGTTTTCAAGAACAATATCCAAATAATCGGGATAACTTTTAGTAAATATTAAGGACATAGGCCAAACAAAACTTTGCATTTATGATTCACACAGGCTGAAAAGATAGAAGCCCTGTTATTTAAGGTGAAATAATCAGACACTTCTGAAAGTATCCAGTACTATCACATACAAAATTTCAAAACTATATACAAAAACTATAGCTTGCTTTTATTGAGTTTAAAACTTTTAATTTTGTGAGGATCAGTGTATAGAAACCAAAGGCAACAGATTTACACAGTTTAATACATAACATTTTGAATAATGGCTTGTGTTTCTATCTTTTGCAAGTGTATGTGGCAAATTCAAAAGTATTTCCCAGAATGCTGCAATAACTTTTATAAACTTTTGAAACTCTTAAATACAGTGATTCAAATACTCTAATCCAAAATGGACCTAGACAGACAAAACTCTCAAAGGTAGCTCTTCAGCAGATCTTTAGTTTATGTCTAGTTTAGTTTATGTCTAATAAACTCAGAACAGGATTATTCCAGCTATTATCTTTTTTTATTATGTTTGTTCTTTCATCTGTACATCCAGCACATCCCAGTTATTTTGTCCATTAGTGAGATAAATCCTAACCTTTACTCTTTTTGCTGGATTAAAGGAACTGCAAAAGAAGCAAAGCTGAAGAAAGCATAAGAATTACATGAGTGAAAACTTACAAAGTACAAAGCACATTTCTAGTGTCAATTCCAGTAATTCGAAGCTACTGAAAACTTTACCTCCAAACCACATCTAGGAACATTGGTGGAGGCTGATGAAGAATATGTAATTTGTGCTGAATGTAAAAGCATAAGCAATTAAAATGAGGCAGTTAGTTGTAAGTGACTAGCAGGAAGTGAATAACAGCAGAGGAGAGGTGATCGTGTGAGAAAGAGAAGGACATGATTAAATCATAAGAAAAGTGTTGTGGATGGAATTTCAAGTATCTGATTTTAGCTAGAATAAATTACTTCATGGACCTCACCAGCTGCCAGAACTGCGAGCAGTTCACTGAATTAAGGCAGCAGTACCATTGCCTTCAGTTTTCTTTTTATTTTTTTTCACTCTGCATCTCTTTTTCCTAAATGTTAAAACACTATATTTTCTTGGCATACTTGTGTATTTGGTTGTATATTTATTTGCCCTCTTTGTCTCCACAGTGGTTGCAAAGGAATATATGTAGGGAACATAGCAGAGGAAAATTCTAACTAGAAAATAGGACAATGTAACAGAGTTTGTGAAAAGGGTTATTTATTATGGTGGTCTGAATTTACACTGGACTGAATTCAATGTCCAGGAAGTCTTTTCTTGCTCTATTTTCCACTCCTCATGACAATATAAAAACCTAAAAGTTACTGTAGTCCGACCACAGATCTATCTAGCATAGTATTGTATCTTTAAGAGGGTTCAAGAGTGAATACCAGAGGAAAAATACAATACCAGTGCAATTGCAATTATATTTTTACAAATATCACTCCCATTCATTTGTGCAGAGGGATTGTGGGTGCCATGACAGCCCTGGAGAAATGTGCTGAGAGTTAGGGGTGCACCAGGAGGCACTGGGTGCTTCCAGCAGGGCTCCAGGGCACCAGGACACTGTGGATGGACTGGGGAGCTGAGCCAACTGTCTCTTGACTGCTGGAGTTTGCTTAGAGGCAAGAGTAGAGAGACCTGGAAAATTAGTGATGCATGGTCCAAAAGCTCCAAATGTTAGGCATAGCCACTTACTGCCTGGTGGGGCATCATGGATGCATAACTTAATCGTTGGCTTGTATTTTAAACTATCCTGAACATTCAATATGCTCTAATGTTCTTGGCTGTGGGGACAAAGCCTGGAGTTTTTAATACGAGTTCAACGTATTATACTGACAAGCCAAATAATTTGTTCTGTACAGACAAAGGGCCATGATATTAATGGATAAATGTGCAAACTCTTATAATCTTCATAGTAGGGGGATTTACAGGGACAAGCAGTGAAGTTGGTGCTGGATACATGTCCATTTTTTTGCAATGTTAACATCTAAAACTGTCATGACTCTATCCCTGGTGTAAGCAAAGAGCACTGGATGTACAGTGGGATCATAAGTTATACTGAAGACTCCATGACTATGAGAGGAGAGTGGAACACTTTACTAAAGGTTTTTTCATCGGAACATGCTTGTTTCATCCAAGCGTTCTGCAGACATTTATAGTTATAGTATGGTGTTCAATGGAAAATATTTGTGCAGTCCAAGGCAGGGTCTCCAGTAAGCTTCCAAGAGAGAAGAATAGCAGGAGAAATAAGGAGAAGTCTTAATATTCACCATTTTCAGTGGTAATTTTTTCAGATGCTAATAGCATTTTACATTTAAAACAATTCTAAAAATATTAATTTTATCTTAGTATGATAAACACATACATTTTCAAACCTCAAATGTTAGTATAACATGCTTTCTGGATAGGTCCAATGACAAAGTCACTTAAAATGAAGTATATGTGAACTACAAATTATTAACAATTAGAAAATATATCCACTAATATCCTATTAGTGGATATATCACTGATAATTCTATATGAACTAAAATAGTTTCCTGTTAGAACAGAAAGAAGATGGATAGTTGTGGTTTATAATAGTTGATCAAGTCAAAGAAATATCATTCAAAAGGATGGCTGATATTTGTCTTAGTGAACAGGGTATTTCCCCAAGCAAAGTGTTATAGAGAAAAAGAACAGTAAATGGTTATCTAATTAATTAATCCCAGGAGACCTCCACTGCTGGAAATAATTTCTTTTCTACCATGTGTGAGGCCTTATGCTACCTCTCTCTCTTGTTGACAAGATTCTGTTTCTTTTTGCTGTTGTATTATTTTCACTACTTCTATGTTGTGTTTTTGAAGGCCTGGCGGACTTCACGTCGTTTATTGCTTTTGATTTTCACTTCTCTCACTGTACTGCCCCAGCCTTCTTTTCTCCTTAACCGTATATTGGCTAAAGGAGTATTTTTTTCCCCATCTCGCTACCTCCTATCAAAGTTCACTTATTCTCTACCTGTCACACAGTAAGAAAACAGTAAGTAGGTTGAACTTCATAAGAATAATGTGCCAGCATGAGGCTTTTGAAATATACCTTTTGAAAACTTTCTTAGGGGGGCTTAATTCATAGCCTTTTATGTTTTAAAATTGCATATTGTCCTTCTGACATGTTAATTTTAGTGTCAATAAAGTCCATAGTATAAGTGCTCTGAATTGGTATATACACGGAACAGATGGACCAAGTAACTTCTGACAGTCAGCACACACATTTTTATTATGAGATGCAATCAGAAATCTGGAGGTTGGAGTTTAATACAGAAGCAGTCTAATCAAAAAAATGAAATATTCTTGCTTACCAAAGATAAAAATAAGACACCAAAGATGTTCTCATTTTTTTCATATGCTAATATTTTGCTTCAAGTCAAATAAACAAGTAGTTTCCCTATAATACACCTGACATGTTTATCATAACATTCTGCAAGAGTAATTTCCTCTCTAATATGTTCTTTCACAGACTGCATTATTACAAGGAGAAGTGGAGATGTGGGAATCAAGATCAGATCTTTCACTAATATAAAGGATAACTTATTCAGAAACTTCTAGTAATATATACCATGTTTTCACAGCTATTTTCAGTACAAGGGCTTTCATGAGGATACTATAAATTCTACCCACAATAACACGGTTTTAACCTAAACCATAAAGATCTAGATAACTCCCTGTGGATGAGACAAGGCCAGGCAAATAATATTTAGGTCAATGTAAGTGTGCACTTCATGGATGACACTATATCCAGAGCCACAGTATATTACAGAAGGATGAAGCTTCTTTGTTTTAGCTTTTATACTTGTTTTGACCAAATACAGATCCCTGTTGTGAGATGGAATACTACCACAAACAGGTCTAAGCAGAGCTGAAGAAAGGCACTCAGTTTTGTCTCCATTTTTATAAATTAGCATATACTGTATGACCAAGTATTAGATTTGTCAAAAGTTTTATACTATAAATATCTCATTTGTCATTCATCTAACAATGAAGATCAATATCCCTTCCTAAATATCCTAACCTCCTAATTATCTCATCCTAACTAAGCATCCCTTTCTATTTTTAGGTTTAGTAGAAAACCATAAGTTGCCCTCACGATTTCTGTACCAGTCACCCTTAGGTGCCAATATAAATAGGATGGCAGATTAAAGTACCTTTCCAGTAATAACCATTCTGTGTTTTCCCATCATTGTCAAATAAAAATAATTTTACAAAAATGGTGTTTCACTTTTTTCCATTCAAAGGAGTTAAGAAGTTAAAAGCCAAGTATCATAACACCTGAAGTATAGAAATTTTATGACCAACTCTAGTTTTCTGTGAGATATTTTATCTCTTATCTTTTCAGGACAGACAAATTCATAATGTTAAGATGCAACATGTACATATGTTTACATTTGTTACTTTATCTTTTTTTTTATACTAGAGAATAAACTACTTAGAAAGCCATGCAATAGTTTCCATACATTGTTTCCATATATAGCTATAGGTGTCATTAGGCTTCATTTGGGAGGGAAACAAGGAGTTAGCCCTGATTTCTTTTGCATAAACCCATTTTCCATTGTTACCAATTATTACACTGCCTTGAGTAATTCATTGCAGCACAAGTTGCGGGGAGATGTAGATGTAGAACAGAAGTTTTCCATGTTTGTGTTTATGTACAGAAATACAATTGTCAGATTAACAAGTCCTACATATTTTCGTCTCTTTATCAGCTCTGCTTCCCCACTAGTGGGCTCACAGTGTCTGCTCTCACTTCCAAGTCAGGAATAAGATATTGGGCTCTTCAGCAGCATGGCACCAAGAAAAGCATGTATGCTTTACTGGGGCTCTTTGAATCTTGGGTCTTCATAACACATGTGCCCATTTTGCTCCAGCTTTGGGTCTGTCTGAAAAAAAGTTTTTTATTATGTCCTTGAGCACTCTTCTTTCAGGTAAAAGTTCTAATTTTTGCCACATGTCTACAGCACCAAAAGCTGTTACCTCATTTTCTCTTTTGACTGCTCCATAATGAATGGCCAGGTCAATAGAATTTCAAATTTGGAAAAGAGCAAGTAGGCTATTCTCTTATTTTCTTAACTGTTCTCTAAGGAATATTTTCCTAAATTCCAGACTGTGATATTGTCAGTTGATAACACATGAAGCCTGTGGCTTTGACACACTGCATAAAGCAAGAAGCTTTTCTGAGTAAGAAAAGGAGGAAAAGTCACTACAGGAAAAACACACTTTTAAAACAGAAGAACAAGACATCATCATAATATAACAGACTATGATGGAACTAAACTTACCGAAATAAGTAAGAATCTGAAAAGACTGTTTTGTTTATCTGAATTTTTACTAGTGCATAATACTTGCTTTCTTGCCTAAAAGTTTCAAGTTTTCTCATGCTAAGCAATGACTGCTTTTTGACAAAAGAAAGCAAACAGCCTTCTTTTCTTTCTTAAGCAACAGAGTTTTGCCAGTCAAATGCATAAATGCATTCTCCTTCCCCACCCCACCCCAAAAAAAAGAAAAAAAGAAAAAAATCTTAGCCACAAGATTACTTGACCACAAGTAATTTTATTTGGGACAGGACTGCACTGAAGCTGTTATTCATAAAATTCATATTAGAAAATCAATGAATTAAGGAATTACAGGAAGACTAAAGTTGTTGTAAATATCAGTGGGCATCTAGATGGAAATAGAAAGGTTTGCATTGATCTAACATTCAAAAACTTTCCTAGGTTCAGCTCATGAATGCAAAAAGTAGAAATGTAATTTTGAGCAACAATAAGCAAAACAAATATTCTAATGACAGCAAAGGGAATGTTTGCTGAGGTTGACTTTGAAATAATTAAGGAAGAATTGTCAATGGAGAGTTGCTCTATTCCAAGTAGTTCTATATAACACTTTGAACAATTGTTCAAACAAGGATTTAAAAATGTTAATTTAAAAAATATATAGGTTTTAGAGCTGATTAAATTAAGAAATCCCATACTGGAGAAGACAGTGCCTCATATATGGGTGGGTGGTACTACCATTTCTCAGCAGGCTCTTAGAACAGGTTTTATTTAAGGTAATTATGTCTAACATAGAATTGGATTTCAGCATTACTCTACATTACAGACAGAGATAATAACTGAAAATGTTCCATTTTCTTTTTTATAGTGTTGCTTTTAAAGTTCTGCTTTGTAGATGATTTTAAATTTAGATTATAGCATATTTTAAATTACTTAAATAGATTATAAATAATGGCAACAGAAACAATCATATATTTGATTACAAGAACTATGCTGCTTATATTCTGTAAGCCTCAAGTAATTGAAATCCTGGAATCCCTTACTGCCAATACCCTTCTCTAAATATGCTTAAGACAAAATACAAAGTGGAACAATAAATTACAAAGACAAGTAAGACTCCTGCACCTGGGGAGGAATAACCAGTACAAATTACGGGTTGACCTGCTGGTCCACAGAGAGAGATTTGTGAGTCCTGGTTGACAACAGGTTAATGATGAGGCAGCAATGTGCCCTCGTGGCCAAGAAGGCCAATGGGATCCTGGCTGCATGAGGAGGAGCGCTGTCAGCAGGTCGAGGGAGGGGATCCTGCCCCTCTACTCAGCTCTGGTGAGGCTGCACCTGGAGTATTGGGTGCAGTTCT